>VVHJ01004146.1:12890-23007 GCA_015107715.1 Tylochromis polylepis | reverse complement strand
ATCTGTGTCCATATGTTCCACAGTAACCCCCCCCCCACAGCCCGGCCTGACGCGTCGTGCGTGAAAACAGTTAAATGCACTCCGAGGAGATGATTTTACTTGCTTTGGTAATTACCATAACTATACACACACACCATTTTGATGCAATAAAGAGGCAGGATGGGGGAAGAGCCACAGCTCCTACATTAAGAGAAGGACTTCTTTCTTTTTTTTCCTCTGGGCTTTGTGAATTTTTCAGAGGCGGCCTGGAGGTAAAAATCTGAGAAAAGGTTTGTGTGTGAATAGTTGAGGAGCAGAGAGGGGGATTCAGATTTTCCCCCCTTTTTTCTTTATTGTCAGCAGTACGTGAGATGCTGGAGGAAGCAAACAGTGGCTATACTCAGATTAAATCACACACACACCCTAAGGTGTACTGTAGGAGTTTGCTCAGCTTAAACCACATTTATATCCAGCGGCTATTTCCATCACAATAGCTCAGACCAAAGAGGGGAAACTATTACAATGAGCACATATTTACATTTGAATGCCTGCTTGTATTTTTCTGATTTAATTTGCTCTAAGTTTTTGCACAGGCCCAGTAGCCCGTGGATCGCTTTAAAAAAATAAAATAAAACAACAACAATAACAATAACAGCAAAAACTTGTATGTATGAACACGCACCTGGCGTGACTGCGAGCACGGCCCTCTGCCTGCACCGCCTCGGCTCAAATATACAGTTTTTTTTTTTCCTTCGAACCGTGGGTGTTTGGAAATTGAGTGAAAACGATGTCACATTAATGATTTAAAGTCGGTAATAGGATGTGCTGTGACGCTGAGCCGCCAGCTAAGCTGAGTTTAAGGCTCCGGCGTTAATGTATTCATGAGGAGGAGGATTATACAGAGACAAGAGCAGCTAGAGAGCTGAGTGCAGCACAGCAGCCAGGGCCAACAGGCCTTCTAGATATTATATATAACTCCATTTATACTGCACGATGCAGGAGGTAGGACTGCACGCACACATACACACACATAAAGAATAAGTTGGGAATTGCTTTTAAAATCATGCAGTGTGAGCCTTTGAATTTGATTGTATTAAAAATGTTGTTTAATTTCTTGTTAGTTTTTATTGATAAAGCTTTGTGAATGAATGAAACCAGTCATAACATGTGAGGATAGCGGCACACTGCTAAATTGCTAATAATTAATAATTGCTGTGGTTGCTATACCTTGAATTTAAAATGAGACTGTTTAAATATAGTTCATTATTTTATTTTAAAAAATGAGAAAAGAAGGGGAAAAAACTAGATCCTTTATTTTGAAAATACACTGTTATCTCATTGATTCTGGAGGCGAACACAATTTTAAAAAATGCAATTATATATTAATTTCTAGACTAAAACCCAGATCATTACACGATTGCGGGTCTAGTTGTCTGTTTTTTCCTCCTTCTTCTTTCATCTTTGATTCTGGCAGAGCAGCTAATCCTCAGTCTAACATACTAATGTCTACACAAACTGCAGCATCATTTACCCCCCCAAAATGAAAGCATCATAAAAATGATTTCAGCAAGTACTTAAGCTGCCATTTCCCCCAAATATTTCATCAGTCATGTCTCATTTTCTAAAAGAAAAAAGGGAAAAAATAAGGGGAGGGGGTGAAATAAGAGAAGAGGCTGTGCGCCTGGCCATTAATATCAGGTGGCTGATGCATTAAGAGTCCATAAAATAATCCCTTATCAGAAAGCGTTTGCACTCAAACCATAAAAACCAAGTCACATGGTGCAGAGATGTAAAATAAAAAATATAGACGTGCAGGCATATGGTATATTCAATATATTTTTAAAAGAAAAAAATCATTTTGGCAGATGGCCACCCAGTCACTTTATTCTCCGTGATTTAAGTGTGAGGAGCTTTGCACGCGGATTAATGTGTGACATTTCACATGTAGAACATATCGCATCATCACATGACAGCCCCGCTCAGTCCTTGTGTCTTTGCATGCAAACATGACAAATTACGTTCAATCACTTGTGTCTGGCATCTGTTGTTTCTTGGGGAGGGAGGGGGTGAGTCAATGCGAGACGAGCCTCGAGACAAACTGGGTGAGGTGGTGGGGGGGTTGATTGGAAAACATGGCCAGCGACCAAGCGGACATTAGCAGTAAATGGCCGGCGTGACCTCAGCGCAACTTCATCTGCTTCCTTCAGTCGGCTCCTCCGACGAGCGGAGTAATCGGCGTGACGCGAGACAAACAAAAACAAAGCGTCGCCGGTGTTTGAGCGACGGGCCTAATGTGACAGATCTGAGAGCGGCGGTGTGTGAGAGACAGGCGTGGCACGCGGGGGAACAGCGAGGCCCGGGGGGCTGATCCCCAATCGAGGCCGGGAAAACTGGCTCGACGCCCCTGACACGTCGCCCTTCCGCTCCAGCCGCAGCTCTCACATGAAACGCTCGCCGGCTTCATCAGCCGGCAGCTGGCCTACTTTCAGCCCTCTGTATCCCCCGTCGGTGCGCCTCCATCAACATTTGTTTATTCCCCTTCATGCGTCTGTGCTGAGCGTTCGTTTGTGTGTCTTTCTCAATGATTTGTGCTCCTTCCTTCTTTCATTCATAAGACTTCCAGCCGGTTTAGGCACCATTTTTAACCTCCTCTTTAGCCTCTACCCTTCAACTTTGACCTCTGTCGTCCCTGTCGTCCTCCTGCAAAGATTAAAAAATAAATAAATATAAATTTTCATTTATATTTCATACGCAGGAAACAGCCGACCTCACCAAGTTTTTCTTGTTTGTTATTTTGTACTCTAAAAAGGTACAAACATGGACGTTTATGTAACAGGTTGATAGAACCATAATGGTGACATAACAAATTAGACAAGTAGAAATGACTGAACTCATCACCATCAGATGCTAACGTGTAGGTGGGCCAATCACACGAGAGCAGCAGAACTTTTCACAGTAAACTTGAAAACAGGATGATTTTTCAGCGCACGGCAGCAGAATGAAAGCGAGATAAAGAAGCCCGTGGGTGCTTTAACGTCAGTCCGTAAAATATATATATTTTTTTGTGGCATGAAAAAAAAAACCCTGTAAAACTGTTATTTTCTCTTCCCATCAACACCCTAATGCACACATGCAAATATTATGCTAATGGTATGTTAATTGGTGGAGTAGCTGCAAAGCAGCCCTGCTGTTCAAATGACTGGTGAGAAAATAGGTGGGGTCAGTCGCAAGCTGTAAAAGCAGCTCCAACACAAATAAACAAAACCCTCGGGGATTAACAGAACAAGGGCCAGTGATAAACGGATGAGAAGAGAGACAGGGAATACAACAGGCTGTAAGTGAGGGGGGACAGGGGAATCAGCTCGGGGATATGGAAATACGAAGGAGAAGCCGAGGGATGAGGGTAAAGAGGAATAAGAGGAGGACGAGGGGTAAAGAGGGGTTTACCGAGCAGACACGGGGATTAAAAGGAAAACACGGTGAGGGGAGAAAGAAGGAGGACGGAGGTAAAACAAATAAGTAAAAAAGGGTGAAAGGGAGACATTAAAAGGCGAGGGGATGTAACGGAGGTTGTAAGTAAAAGGAATCAGCAAAAAAAAAAAAGTGCTGTGAAAGGAGAAAAGACACGAGGAGATGGAAGACAGAATAAGCATGTCGGTTCGACGGGGGGAAAGTCACCCGAGAAAAGATTTAAAGTAAAAGGAACAAAGAACAATTAAAGAGAAAAGAAACGTGCTTGGGTGGAAACATCACAGGACGACCATGAGGGAGTGAGTTAGGATCCTTATTAGCTGCAGCGTCACAACACAGTCGAGCTTCAAACGTCATTTATCTTTCATGACTTCATGTATGTATAAATCACTTTGTGTACTTAAGTTACATTCTGTGAAAAGTACTGGTTTCTTTTCAGCTGTCATTCCCAAAGACAAACATATAATAACAGAGTCATTATTAGGTACACTTAAACTTAATAATATTCACATACAGGGGAAGAAAAAGGAAGAGTGCACATCAGGCTGGATGAAATTTCTAATTCTTCTTCTTCTTCTTCTTTTTTAAACACAGAAGAAGAGCAGATAAAAAAAAAATCAAATGCATTTCTCCCCCAAGCATCCTCGACATAGTGCTGGATGTAAGGCAATCACTCCTTCTCACTCTCAAGGTAACGCAGACTCAGACTCTAACTATGTTTCATCAGGCAATCGTGCTCAGAGGCCACACAGAGGTCACACGGGCCTTTCTTCACTGCTCTGTCTGACGTCAGATGCTGGTATCATGGTTTCATGACTGAACCGGTCGCTCTGCATCACAGAAGCCCTCTTTTCTTTCTCACATGATGAAACGAGGGTGAGCGTGTGGGAGTGCAGCGTGCAGCATGTGTCCAGAAGGTGACACTGCACCCACAGGTATGATTAATTAAGCGTGACGCTCTTGACCCGCAGTAAACCGTGGTAAAACGGCTCATCGTTTAACTTATGGCTTCATTATGTAAATGTACTGCTCTCATATAGCGCTTGGCTGCGTTATCAGCAAAGCAGTAAGGCAGCAACGCTTTGCACTTTTTCTCTGCTTCACACACACACACACACACACACACACAGTCACACACTGGAGCTGGAAGCGCCGCCGTGCAGGTTCACTGTTTTGCTCAGACCCGACTCTCCTTATGTTCGTAGCTTAAAGTAACAATAATCATTTATAGAAAGTGCCAGACTTGACGAGAGGTCATGTCCTTTGTCTGTCAGCATGTTTGCAGTGCTGAGTGTTTCATTGGTTATATTATGTTCATGATAAATGATTGTCGTGACTGATTTCCAGTTTCTGTACTCACTTCTTCTCACTGTCCCAGTCTCAGGCCTTTACTGGGACACTTGGGTGGCAACAGTTAGGACTGAAAAAATAAGTGAAAGTGCAGTTCATCTAATGACCACTGGGGGCTGGCTCCAAAAGTGAGTCAATCCCCGCAGACTCCCATGTTAAAATCCCCAACTTTATAGCAAGAATAAGCATGTTTACAGCCTGGTAACAAACCTGGTTTTGGTGTTTTTAGTTAATTGACCCATCTGTGACAAATATAAAGCAGCTGAACTTCTGCATAACTCACTTGTTTTAATTGTTTTAAAGCTTAAAGTCAGGCAATGTTAGCAGGCGTGGCTTGTTTGACTGACAGTGGTGTGCTGATAAAGCTTCACCTGAGCCAGAGCTGTTGGTTTCTTTTGGAGACAAGCTATTTATGCTTCAGCTTTAGTGAGTCAAATTCTGATATTTTATTTGTATGATACTACTTAGTGCTAATTAGCGGCTATTTGTGTGTTTCCGAGATGTTTTCAGAATGTGATTGTAGAGAGGGAGCAAGAACAAGCCAGGGAAGGTCCACAGGAAATCAAAACAATTGATCAGAAATAAATTCAGTGTAGAAATCTGACTGATCACGCCCATGTGCACATATATGAAATGTGGTGCTGCAAAACAGTGTGAAACTCAGTAAAATAATGTGCATGCCTCTGCATACTATGTAAATTGTTACTTTAAGTATATTTTGATGCTGTAATGTTTGTGCTACTGCACAGTAGGATTATGACTTTCATTTAAGTAAAACTTCTAAATACTTTTACTATATGTAATGTGATAAGGATTAACAAACGGTCTGGAGAACAATATATGTGTATATGAATCAGTGCAGAGGTGGAAAGTAAAGTAAGATAGAAATACTTTAGTAAAGTACAAGTACATTAAACATATACTTCACCAATAGATGTACTAAGTTACATCCCACCATTGGTCCATGCTCTCATAGTGATTAACAGTGTTCTGTCCCAGTTGTAGTGGTGGTGAGGGGCACTCCAGCCACTGTGGTCACTTCCAGCTTGATGATGGCAACGGACGAAATTCTGAAATTAAGGTATCTTGTGTGCAACTTTTATATACAGTCTGATAAAAATAACAATAGAAGTAATATAATGCGAGCAGTTTTGATCCTAAGGCACTCAAATTTAGATTCAACCTAAAAGTTTGTGAAAATGTTTTAATGTCAAATGTTAGTAAGGTGCAAAAATACCATAATGTATAGCAAAAAAAAAAAATTAAGGATGATTAAAAAAAAACTTATTAGAGCAATCATGAAGGCTTCTTCCTGCCAGGAAACGTACTCTCCATACACCATGTTGCAATGTATAATTGTTTGGAGAATTGAGAGTTATAAAAACATTGCCATGCGCACCCTAAATAAATAAGGCACCCTATCGTTTTCTTAGGAGTCTGTCAGGGGCTTTATAACACCAGGCCTCGAGTGCCTCTGGTCTTTTCCTGTGTTTGGTGTAATGTGTAAGAGCTCAGCGGGCCCTGGCAGGAACAACACTATTTGGAAACTGTCAGTGTCCGCTCTGTGCCAACCAGCCACAAGATACACCCCCCACCCCCCCTTTTACTGAAAAACATCCCCTCTGGAGCCCCAATGGCTGCCAGTTTCTCAGACAGCCCACCGCTGACCCCTTCAGGCCAGGAAACTGTCGTCCAGCCAAGGAGCCAAAGAGCCCAGGGGCCTCGATTTCTTTCCTTTTTTTTTTCCCCTCCCGACTCTAAGATGGCTCTGCTGGCTGCTCGCTCAGGCCTGGGAAAGGAGGGTGGAGAGACACAGGGAGAGAGCAGTGAAGAAAGAGAGAGAGAGAGAGAGAGAGAGAGAGAGAGAGAGAGAGAAAGTGCTCAAGTTTGCATTTTTAATTTGATCGCCCCGTCACTTCACTTTGCTCCAAGATTTAAAAAGCCCACTTATTCCTCCTCATCTTCCTCTGGACTTTTTTCTAATATGACAAGGATTTCCCCAGAACTCATGTTCTCCAGATGGCAGGACGGAAGCCACGAGCCATGCAGCAGACAGCCATGTGTCCTGACAGTTGACTTTGAGTCGGTGTTGCGATCAGCTTGATTTTTCCAGCTTTGTTTGTTTTGTTCTGTTAACCTCTAAAGGTCAAACAAGGTTGCATCAAAAAAAAAAAAACAAGTTCCCTCTTGATTGTCGTCATTTATTTGTCCTCCTCTGGGTTTTGCGTCCTCTCTCGTTGGGCCCCAAATATGAGCGGTTGCTCCGTCTCTCTGCCTCTGGGTTCTGTGTTGAAGATTTTTTTTCTCCTCTCTATTGGGACAAATCCAGGACAATCCAGCCACAGTATGGTTGAGAGTAAAACGAGGGAAAAGAGAGGCAGGAAGAGATGTGACAGCAGAGGGATTGCGGGTTTAAAGTTTCAACTTTGGACAGCTGTTGTATCATGAGGGTCAGAGGGATTTCCTGGATGGAGGTGTCCTAATGGCTTGGTGTTAATATGTATTCATAGACAACCCATTAATGGCCTTCACTAACTCACCACCTCCTCTTCCTCCGTCCCTTCCATAATGGCCCTGGCTCGGCCTGCTGGTCTGCATGTAGCGGATATAGCGTGGATTTATTCTGATGTTCTGATGTTCCCAGGGATTACACCCTCAGTGAGCTGTGTATTATGAGTAGATTTAGAGGCATAACTCCTGAAGATAAGGGGGGATTGGGGCGATTGTTTAAACGGCTTGTGTTAGCCATCATCGCAAGGCTAGCAGCGCGTGCGCGTGTGTGTGAGTATGTGTGAAAGAGAAAGAGTCAGGACAATCAAATGTTCACGGCATTGATATTCATTGAAATTCCAAACCGTCTCGTTCACAATACGAAACAGTATTCTGAAAATGCTTTAAATGAATTCAAATGAATGCTTTATGTAACTGAAATGCTTTCTGGATAATGAAAAGCTTTTGGTTGCATTAATCAAATGGGAAATTCCAACGATTATGCACAATCACTGCAATTTATTTTCACCTCATCGGTTTCGTTCCAACTATTTTATAAAAGAAAAGTGATTACAAAATAATAGATAGTATAATAAAAAATTTTAAAAAAAGCAAAACTGTCCTTCTTTTAGATGAAAAATAAGTAGTTTGAAAGATTAATAATGTTTTCTCACTGAATCTGGGGGACTTTAGTGTTTCTGATAATTGACATGGAATTTCAATAAGAGCAAATGAAAATATGAGTGTAACCCAACCTGACCCGTGTCTCTATGAATCCAAGTCGATTTTACCTTCAAGGGACATGCAACAAAAGCATTTGATGATCATGAATTGCACCACAAAGCTAAAACAACTGTTCAGATCCAAAGAACACTGCAAACCCAAAGTGAAGCGTGCAGCCCTTCCCTCATGTCCCGTCGGGCCCCCGGACATAAATCTGAGGCTTCAGCACGCTGCTTGTTTGACAGATGTGTGACTTCTGGTATTGCGGTCTGTGGCTGAGCCGCCCTGTGGTGAGGCTCTTTTACGAGGCCTCGGGGACGAGCGGGAGACCACACCGACCGCAAAACACGGCTCCGTAAACACTTTTCAAGAAGAGCTCACAGAGCCGAGGGCTGCAGGCCTTTGAGGAACCTCGCTGACAACAATGAAGCTCCACGCTGATAAAGAAGGCATCCTGACATCAGCTTTATGTGCTGATATCAAGGTCTGCTCTTAAAAATTTGTAATGATTCAAAAGTTCTCTCTTAAAAAGCAGTGAGCGAGCTGCCAGGTGGATCTCACAGTTTTTTCGCTGAAAATAAAAAGAAAGCAAGCTCTAAATTCACGAGCAGGAGGTCTGGCCATCAGTAACCTGATTCTGTGTAAAGCATATATTTAACAGCCTGGGTAGTCTATGTATATACTGCTGCAGGTACTTTAAAGCTGGACTAGCACAAATTAGTGGAGCTTTTCTGGGGTGGGGGTGGGGGCAATTTTAGAATGTCATTACCCAGAAACTACAAACTAGGATGTCAAAGAACTACATTTCCACTGTGAGTAAAATACCACAGGAAAAGCACAATTTGCTTGTTTTTGTCCTTTGTCCTTACATAAAAGTGTGGATGACCAGAATAAAATGGATATCTCTTTTCTTGAGGTCAGTGCCAAATCACTGACATGACACTGGTCGAAACCAAATTTAAAAGCTTCTGATTTGCCGTCATGGCTTTTTCCCGCCCAAGGAGCTCGTTCTGCTCTATGGAGACGAGCCGAAGAGAAGAAACAGTTTGATCAGCCGGAGTTTGGAGCGCTCCGTATATTTTTTGTTTATGACATGAATAGAAATAACAGCGATTTCCGGCAAACGCTCCAAACTCACTGTATCCAACGCGCTGCAGGCGAAAACGATGGCGCTGATGTGACCCCGCCCCCACAGGTGAAGCACATCTTAAATGCACTGTGGCCTTCAAAATGATTCTCAGGCAAACATCCAGGGGAGCAAAAAAAAAAAAACAACTACAAAAAAAATAAAGTAAAATTAAAATATAAGCAGGCAATGGAAAATAAAGTGAGGGCTTCATTTACATTTTGGAGATCATAAGATTATGGACCTAATTATCAGATACGAATGTTTGTCTGACAAAGACCTACATTTTAAAGTGGGGCATTGTTATGACTCAGTAAATAAATACATCTATTTAAAAGTGATCAGTTTTTACATCATGGCTCTACAGTATATTCCAAATGATCAGTTTATAATATGTCTCGAGTTAAAGTGAAATCCTTCTGGTGAAGGATCTCACATCATTCCAGAGAAATTAAGCACAGCAAGCAAAACAAACAATAAAAATAAATTGTCATTTCATTTCAGTGTTGTGTAAAATCTTCATATATCCAGCACGATTTGCTTTTTATTTTGAAGAGGAAGCTCCCTTCTATGAATCATTCAAAAGTTACCTTTGGAAATCGAGAGCTTCCATCTGTTTAAACTTTGCAACATTTACAAATGGCGACTCGTTAGAAGGTGAGAGTTAAATCTGCTTCTCTCTTTCTTTCTTTTTTTTCTGGACTAAAATGTCACTGGCGTACAGTAACAGTGGAACTATTTTTCATTCTTGCCAATCAGCCGGTCTTGAAATGAAGCGGCAGTCCAGCAAGCTCTTTCCCTGCAGCACTGTGCCAAGCTGTCAATTTACAGACACAAGTACGTCGGCTCTAAAGTGTTCCAATAAATAAGCATTACTGAGCAAGAGGACAGCTCTGTCTGCTTGTGTGCACTTGTGTGTGTGTGTGTGTGTGCTTGTTACATGTGCGTTGCCAGATCTACAGCCTACATTCAGACGGC
>VVHJ01004146.1:0-10465 GCA_015107715.1 Tylochromis polylepis | reverse complement strand
TTATTAAGCGGGAATGACGAGGTTACCAGAAGGCGCTGTAGGGAATGATTTGTTATCCGGGCAAGCAGCAGCTGCAGCAAAAAAAAAAAAAAAGCACACGCTGGAATGCTTGGATAGAAAGAGAGACATACCTGACACCCACTGCCTCACCCCTCCTTCCCTTCTTTTCCCTCCACTCCCTCCCGCCCCTCCACTGCCACTACGACACCCGGGACTGCACACACCTCAGGCTGGCAGATAGTGAACTTGGCACCTCTCGAGCTAATGTTCTTTTCCACTCCTCTCATTCTCATTTGCTTTCACTCTCCCCTTTCTCCCTCTCTCTCTCTCTCTCTTATTGCCATTTATTTTCTCTGTTTTCCCTCGGTCCCTCTCCCTCTCTCCCCTCTGTATCACTCTTTCTCTCCCACTTGCTCTTGAGGCTCGAAACATCAAATAGAACATTTGGGCAACCGTTGTCATCTTGGCAAGTGTTGAAGTAGCTCTCGTCTGCAATGAAAAAAAAAGGAGAGAGAGAGAGAGCAGGAAGTTAGTTTTTTTTTTAAGATATTCAGCCGCTCTCGACATATCATTCAATACAGATGTCTCTGTGTCTCATCCAAAAATATGTTCGCCTCCTCTAAAGATCTATATCAGCGTCTTTGCTCGGTCACCGTCAATCACGGGCCGCCTGAGTTCTCTGGCCAAGTTTAGCAGAATTTTCTGCGATTAACTTTGTAAATAACCAGGTGCCTGCTGAATTTGGATGCCGCACCTTGTCTAAGCTGACAACGTGCTAACACCCTCGATCTGACGTCGCACGAGATGGATCGTTCCATGTGCACCTTTGTGCGTGCGAGTAGGTGTGCGTGTCTGAATGTGTGTGTTTGCGTGTTTAAGGGAGAGTATTTTTGATCTGTGCTGGCTGTTTATCTTCCTGAAACAGGAGTCTCCCGTCACTCCAGACCCTTTCTGATCCTGACAGATGAGTTCAAACCCCAGCCTGCAGCCTCTGAGGGGGGAAGAGAGAGAGGAGAGAGAGAGAGAGAAAAGAAAGAAAGGAGGGAGGTGGTGGGGTATGAGAAAGAAACAGATGGATATAGGAAAAGAGGACTAGGAGAGAAAGTGAGCGCAAGAAAGAAACGCACAGAGGTAGGAGAAAGAGAAGAAGACAGACAAAAAGGGAGAGAAGTGGAGGAGAAACGAGAGGGCGCTTAGCTTCACCTGCCAATCTGTGTTAGTGAAGATGAGCCAGAGTTCCCTGCTTCTGGAAGCTTAGTGTCAAAGGTGGGACTGCAGGGCTCTGTCTGACGTGTGTGTGTGTGTGTGTGTGGATAATTTTTGTGCGTGTGTGTGGGTATGTGTCGTTGTGCCCAGTAGGGGTTCCCCCACACGTTCCCACTTCTCGCCTCTCCACTGCTCCTCACATCACTTCTCCAGCTTGCTGTCACTCAGAGGTTAAGGAGTGGATGGATGTGTGTGTGTGTGTGTGCGTGTGTGTGTGGATAGTGGTGTGGATGGGTAATGTGGCAGGCTGAAGCAAGCAAAACAGATGATCCTGATGTCTGCCAGACTAAGTGGATGATACACTGGTGTCTTGTTTAAACATTATTTCTTTTATTTTCAGTTGATCTAAATTTACAAAATTGCACTACATTACACAGGGATTCAAATAAAGTCAATTTATTTATTTGTAAGCGCCTTTGAAAACAACACAGGTTGGCCAAAGCGCTTGTGACAGGAGTGACGATGGACCCGACCACATAGTTCACTTTTAAACACTTTTCTTTTATTTCCGGTTGTCGTAATTTACACACACTCGGCTGCAGCTTCCCAGCTGCCAGCCACACATACACCAACAACAACAACGACACTCCTCGGGTCCCGGTACGTTTAATAGGGGAGGCGTGATGAGCTGATAAAGCTCAGGTGTGTCTGCCCCCCCCCCCGCAGCCCCGCCACAGTGCTGTACAACTAAATGGAATAAAATAGAGCAGGAAAATACAGCAAAATAGAAGACAAAACAAGAAAACAAAGGAAAGGAAAAGTGTCAAAACTCATCCACATTTAAATGCTAGACAGCAGAGATTTGTTTTCAAGTGGACTTTGAAGATGTCGAGTGTCAGAGAGGTCCTAATTTAAAGAAGCAGACTGTTCCAAAGTTCAGACGCAACTATAGCAGTGCTTTAGTCTGCTTCTTGGAAAACCGGAAGATAACCTTAAAAATCCATTAGGAATATGCATAGTGACTTAAAAAAAACAATAAAGTCTTAACATCAATTCTAAAACATACTGGAAGCCAGTGTAAAGAAGCCAAAACAGGGGAAATAAGTTGTCGTTTATGAGCACCTGTACAAGTTGCAGCTGATTCCAAAATAAAGGCTATTGCAATAGTCAAGCCTAGATGAAATGAAGGTATGAATTACTTTCTCGAAGTCAGCAGATGAGGAAACATTCTCAAGCTTCACAAGGGCCCTCAGCTGGAAGAAGCTGGCTTTAACAACAGAAGTTATTTGTTTCTCAAATATGAAACAGTCATCAAAGATCACCCCCAGATTTTTTGCGAAGGGAGTTCTCGAATTTTTCAAAGGGCAAAGGTTTAAAAGAGGAGTAAGGGTCAGGAAGTCCAAATAGTACAACCTCTGCTTTTTGTTCATTCAAGTTCAAAATGTTGAGAACCAACCAAGATTTTATTTTGGCAAGACAGCCCAGCAAGACTTTTAAAGAGGTTGTAGTATTCTTTTTAAGAGAACATTTGAGTACATTTGAGAATCATTGGCATAAAAGTGAAATGAGATTATTTATATTTTGAAAATTGAAGCTAATAGGAACATATAGAGAGAAAATAGCAGTGGGCCGAGGATAGGTCCTTGAGGAACTCCACGTGTAAGAGGAGCTGATGTTGATGAAAAGAAACCCCACCTGTATTAAACACAGCACTCAGGTCTAATAGCACAAAAATGGGAGAGTCACCTGAGTCTGCAATTAATAAAAGATCATTAAAAACTAAAAGGTACCTTTTGCTGTGCTATGATGTGCTTTGAAACTGGACTGGAAGATTTCAAGAACACCATTTGATTCCAGACATCCTTGGAGCTAGAGGTGGACAATTTTCTTTAGCACCTCGGACAGAAAAGGGAGTTTAGAAATGGGCCTAAAGTTTGAAATAACTGTCAGATCATGATTAGATTTTTTTAAGAAGTGTCAGTGTCAGAAGACAGGTGTTAATAATGGATAGCACACTAGGCCCAATAGAGTCAAAGACCTCTTTAAAAAGATGGGTGGGAATAATATTTAAGTAACGCAGAAGGCTTCAGATAGGTGACTACATCAGCCAGTGTGGACAGTGATGCCAGCTAAACGTGATCAAAAACAGCTGAAGAATTGGGTGAAAAGAGGGATCGTGAGCAGGAGAAGTGCTCCGAGACCTGAGAGCAGCAACCTTATAAACAAAAAACTGTAAACTGTTTTCCCAAATAGCTGGAGACTCTGGAAAGTGTGTGATGGGTGAAGGATCGACAAACAAAACTCTGAAACAGGTGACTTTTTATCAACTCAGGCCAGGGGCGTGGTTTAAAGGGGGCCCTGGGGTACTGCCCCAAGATTGTGTTGCTGAAGGAGGAAATAATTTGGGGGTGAGGATGGAGATGTCTTGGTCACTATATGATGTTAAATGATGCAGTGATCTTCAATGAAATTGATAATTTTCAAGTTATCTAAACAAAACGATACATTTTGGGCAACATTCACCAAACAGGGCAAAATAGCATGTTTAAGGCAATTACCCAAATAGTGCTGATAGGTGTGTTTAGTTTTATGGATGATTTACGAAAGTTGGGCTGTTTTCTAAACACAGGCACAGTCACTTCATTTCAGTATTTTTTCAGGGAGTAAATATTGGCACAATTAGCAGCAGATTGCATGTCATTTGAAAAGCATAAATACTGAAGTTGGGCTAGTAAATGCCATATGCAACAGGGTCAGTCGTAAAAGTCTCTGAGTTCCCACGTCTGACATGCCATCTTGTTCCTGTGCTCCTTTTGCAAATAATGACAGTACATTTTTTACACCAAAATCCAGTTTGTGCTGGTGCAACATATTAGTACATTTGGCCCCTGAATTTTGGAAAGAAAGGGGCTTCCCCTTGTAACCTCATAGTGGTTTGATCCACTGGTTGCCATCTGGCTCTTAAGTCTGACGTCATTAGTCATTTCTATGCCCAAACTCTTTCCAAACTCAAACAAACACTGTGGCATCATGGAGAGTTTAAAATGGCCCAGATTCTTTCATCTCCGATAAAATGTTCAATGTGGCTGATCACCCAGGTGATCACCCATAAATCCAAACAGGATTTAGGAAGTTTAACAGAGTCAGGAGTTGGGAGGAAGTTAGCTTGCTAATTTCACCATGTTCTGACTGGATTGCTAAAAAACTAAAACACTTAGTTCTGCTATCACTTCTAACATAAATGATGATGGAAAACTAAACAGCAGCAATGCTTGAAGGGTTACTGAAGTTGGGCTACTTGGTATATAATGATGTGTTACCTAGTGGCTCACTACAGAGCAATGGTTAGGATATTATAAGCACATTAGCACAACGGAGATGAAGGATGAGCTTTTCCCCCTTAATTAAAGTTAATGTGAGGTTCCCCAATGGGCATAGACAAATGCAATCATATGGCAAGGAAAAGACATCTTCTGGTCATCATCTGAGATGATCCATCCACAGTACAAGGTCAGTCATTAATATGTTGCTGTATGGTTCAGATGACTCACTATGAAAAATTCCTGATTCTAAGCTTCATGTACTGATTGAAATCTTAGTTTCAGAGTCATTCTTCTCTGAAAGGTTATTTGGTGTCTGGAAAACTGTGAGCCCATGGGTTTTATTTACATCGTAAGATTTAAGCATAAAAACATGCTGCACACAAATAGTGCTAATAAAAAGCCAGAGAGGCTGACAGTGCTGACTGATTATTTTTAGGGGTTTGTTTATACTAAATAAACCAAGATGCAAAGCATTACAACACATTAAACAGACAACAGCCTTAATGAACGCAGTAGGAAGCAAGGTTGATACGTCATCACTTCACTAACTCGTTTACTTTGCAAATAAAACAAAGTATGTGTAAGACATTGTTCTTTACTTGTGACCAGAATGAATTTTGTTAGATAAATTACCTCATGGTTGAATGTGAGGCTGCTTAATTTATGCAGGAAGGTGTTAAAACATGTCATATTTGAATGACACCAATTTTCAAGTGATTTTGTTTGTGATTTTTAGAATTGTCTGATTTTCCATGGGGACCCTTGGCTGTTTCTGTGCCACGCCATTAAAAAAAAATCCTAGATAAGCCCCTGATTAAAGATTAGGCCATTTCTATACAAACTGTAAACATAAATCTAGCATACTTTTTATATTGATATGGTGATTTTATTATCATGCAAATCTCTGTTTAAACATTCTGTCAACTAGCTGGGCACCTGATGAATATGAAGTTCTTTTTTTCATTTTTTACGCCCCTCTATTTCCAGCTTGAAACAGCGAACTCTTTAGCAGGTAAATGTTCTGCTATGTTTGCTAGCTAGCAGCTAATGAGAGCAGTGGGAAGTAAACCCAGCAGTAAAATTGCAGACTGAAAAACCAGAACAAGGACCTCAAATTTTATATAACAGGTTTAAACACCAAAGTGGAACTCTGGGGTTGTTCAAGTATTTTTCTGGTCAAATGTAGGAGCACATCATTCACTGTTACCATGACATCTGTACTTTCAATGTCTTTCTCAGTCCATTTGATTGTTCTCAGCTTCCTCCCAACCTGCCTGACTCACATATGACATGTGAGTCAGGGGGTTAAACAGGAAACAGGTGAAAAACAAAAAATTACCAAAATAGTTTTTTCACATATGAGTGCTAGAAGAGAGCTTCAGTCTGAACTAAGACATGGGGTTAGATGAGCCAATCAGAAACTCCTGTTTAGATTTGGCCTATTTAAGATATTCTATGAGGAAATAAATGTAGCTTTTTTTGTACCAAAAGGTCTATTAGAGCTCAGTCATTGTTGCATTATTATTTTGGCTATTATCAACTATTCTGGCCTCTCTTTAAATGCATTTAGTGAGCTCAAATAACCTGAACAAGTCACTGTTAGAGGAAACACAAGACTGACTCCCTCCAAACACTCAGACCTGAGACCTTGTGCAGGGAATATGCAGGTGGTTAGGTCTGTTGGTCTCTTTTAATATTACCCTCTTTTCAACCTTCTTTTTTTTTCATTTCCTTTTTTATGAACTGCCATTTGTCCCTCTATTTTGTCACCACAAGCTGTAGTCTATCAATTTTATGGTCTTCTGGTTGATGGTACCAGAGGCGATATAAAGAGTTGATGCTGACATCACTCTTGGGCCAAGCTACTGTTTCGCTTCTGTAACTAAAGATTTCCTTTGCTGTTGTATAACCATACAGTTGCCATTATAATTTAAAGTACTTGTGATTTTAAGAAAAGTTAAATAATGAATATTTCATGAGGATTTTCTTTCACTACACCACATGTATATATCCCACCAAAAAATTTCCACACTAACACTTAATCTTCTTTAAAATAGTACCTACAAATAACAAGTGGCGCACTTGATCAACATCACAGGGTAATTTTTTTCAGCAGTAAAAGTAAGTTCACAAGAAGCATTTAGTGCTTCCTTTAGCACAAAGAACTTATTTTCAAGGTCTAATTTTTGAGCAATCCTGCTTAGCAATTTTTTTCATTTTTGAAATATATTACAGTTGCCATCCCATAATCCTTCATTTCTTCTTTTGAACCATCCACTGGTAAATCTGTGTGCTTAGGATCTTTTTCATGCTAAAAGCTCCAGTAAGGTTACTGTGTTACAATAAAGTGTAACATCCAGGCATCCATGAAAAAGAGGCTTTATGAAATTTAATGGAGTTAAAAGTTAGCAGGATGTTAGCGCGCTAATTTCCACCTAAAGATGATATACCAACTTCTCACTGAGGGATTTCAAAAAAACTAAAACGTACGTTTGTGTTATCACTTCGAAAATAAATGAAGACAGAAACTAAACAGCAGCAGTTCTTGAAAGGTTACTGAAGTTGAGCTAGCGGGCATATAACAAAGTGCTACCTGGTGGCTAGCTAAAGAGCTATGGTTCCATCCATCTATTCATCCTCTTCCACTTCTTGTATTCATCCTCGACCACAATTGCACTCACATTTACACCTATGGACAATTTAGATTCACAAATTAACCTAAACTCCACTTACTGCATGTCTTTGGACCGTAGGAGGAAGCCAGAGTACCTGAAGAGATCCCACGCAGACTATACACACAGAAAGGCCCCAGCAAGATGGTGGAGTCAAACTCAGGACCTTCTTCCTGTAAGACAACAGTGTTCACCATGCCACTGTGCTGTCCAGCTACGATTAGGACAATATAAAAACATTAACAGAGTGAAGATGAAGCACTAACCTTTATCCCCTCAATAAAAGTTAATGTGAGGGTTCCCGATGGGCAGAGACAAATACAATCATATTGAAGGGACAAGACATCATCTGATCATCTTCTGTGATGTTCCATCAACAACAGGAGGTTGATCTACTGCTGCATGGTTTGGATTAATTACTATGAAAAATTTATGTACCAATTGAAATCTTAGTTGGCGTCAGAGTGATTCTTGTCTGAAGGGTTTAAATATTTGGTGTCTGGAAGACTGTGAGCCCATGGGCTGCAGCTACATCGTGAGGTTTTAAAAATAACAAAAAAATAACAATTTTTAAATGCGTTGGTGAATCCATGTGCTTAGGATCTTTTTCATGCTGAAAGTTCCACTTCTCGATCAATGTTCGTAAAGATGGGCTCAGGTTATTGTCAAGTATTTCTTGGTATGATGCAGAATTCATAACTGAATCGGTGAAAGCAAGTTTCCCAGACAGCAAAGAAAGAAAAAAAGTCACGCTGCCCTGTGTTTATACTCCACATTCACTATAAAATTGTAGTTCTAATATTCTTGTTGCACAGCAGTGCCCTTTCCAGGCACATCTCCATCTCGGTTAAATGTATGAAATATTTTTTATAATTATACACACGTTCCGTTTGACACTAAACAGTAACAAGAGTTAACTGCAGAGCTTGTGATGATATTTTGGGTGTTTAGAAAATTCTTCTGGAGTAAAACTGTCTACTGAGGGTGTTGGGCTTAAGTCCAGGAAAACTGGTTGCCCTTTAGAATCTAAAATGATGATGATGATTTTTTTTTAAATCATTTGGAGATATTTTAACCTACTGAATAGACCTTCCCAGATTCAGACATCCACAACTGAAGGTATTAGAGAGCTCATAGGTCCTTGGTATAATAATTGGTTGCCCTGTCTTCCTCGCCTTACCTCCAGCCGGCCATGGTAGATAGCTGCTCCTCCCTGAGCCTGGTTCTGTTAAAAAGGAGTTTTTCCTTCCCGCTGTTGCCAAGTCCTCGCTCATAGGGGGTCGTCTGTTTGTAGGGGTTTTCTCTCTAATGTTGTAGGGCCTTCACAATATAAAGCACCTTGAAGCAACAGTTGCTGTGATTTGGTGCTATATTAATAAAACTGAATTGAACTGATCCGTAAACAGCAGAAGCCTATGTCAAAAGTTCCACCTGTCACACACTAAGGAGGTTTGAATCACTGACATCTAACCTGGAACCGCTGTTTCTACCTTAAAGAACGACTATATAATAAATCTCATACATGTATGTACATCAAACCTTTGCTTTTCTACCCCACCCCATTGCTTCTTTGCCTTCCTCATTACTCCCAGATCCCTACCCAACCCTCTCCCTGCTCCTTTGACTGATAACCTTTGCTTCTGACAACCATGACCCCAACTTCTACAAATAATTTCATACCTCTGCCGGTAACCGCCCACGTAGAATACATCTTCTCAATACACAGGGGGCCCCTGCCAGTGCCAAGTCACACACACACACACACACACACACACACACACACACACACACACACACACCGGACATCACCACCTCGCCAGCACCGGACCATCTGTGGAGCCTTTGTATGCCATCGCTGTGAGCCAAGTCACCTTGCAGTTGCACAACTACTTTTACCTCTCACAGGCGCCGCACACTTCAATTAGCTACACAGTCAGCAACAATGTGCACCTTTGTGTGTGTATTTGTATGGCGGCAGGAGGCTTTTTCAGTGTGTGTGTGTGTGTGTAGGTGTGGAAGTGTGCTCTGAAGGAGACACTGTAGCAGGAGTGCACAAATACAGGGGGCCAATGTGATTTCAGCCTCTCTATTGAAGTGCTGTAATTGGGAGCATGACCATCAGTGTAGGGACTAGAATGCTATATGTCAGACTAACTGCTTTTAGTGCCTTCTCTCTTTCCCTTTCTCTCGTTTGCGCCTCACATCCAATCGCTTTACATTGCCGGTTTTCACCTCCCACCCCTCCATCCACGTGTCTTTCCTGAATGGCAATGGAAGCTTATTCTTTTCTCAGCCGCACATCCTCGCCAAGACTGCGCAGTGCGTGCAGGGGTCAGGGCCCGCTCACCCCAACCCGACCCACCCCAAAACGAGGAAAAACAGGTCTTTGTATCGGCTTGTAAGCAAGATCTGAAGTTTCACCCACTCAGCGATGCAGAGGGACCTTGACTTTGACCCCGCGTTGTATCGGGCATCAACCAAAACGGGAGCTGTAAATGCAGAACAGTTTTCATTGAAAAGAATGCTGTGCCCGAAAGATGTTGATCACCAGATGGGCCAAATTGTCTGTAAACACCCCTCCTACAAGGTGTTTGTTCACATTCTCACTTTCTCTTATTTTATTAGAGTGCTTGCTTCTTGAAAAGTGGCGATAATGCTGCGGCACTGTAAAAAAAAATTAGACCTTTCAGAGAGGTAGCCCAGCGAAGCTTAGCACCTAATCCACTTAGAAACCCTGCCCTCGAGTCTTTCTCCTTTCTTTTTCTTTTTCCTATGTCTTGTTTACCTCGAATGCCTCCCTCTCTCCAACTCAGATCTGTCTCAGTTTTTATGCCCCCCGCCCCTTCCCTCCCAATCCTCTCTCCCTGTGTGTGTTTCTTTCTCTCAGATCTGTGACAGATAGAAAGAGGACTACAGGGCCACGGAGTGGAGGCTGTGAAAATCTCACCACACTTTTAATGACTTTTAATGAGATTCATAAAACATGCAGAAACTTGCAGAAAAAGGGAGAGCGTGCGAGGGACAGAGAGAAAGAAACAGAGGGAGGGAGTGAAAGCGAGAGAAGGAGAGAAAGCAGCACCGCCCGCCACCAAGCTGACAGCGAGCAGGCTTGACATTTGGCCTCTCGTAATTAGGGAAGTGCCAGATTCCGTCCCACTAAATCTCAGCTCAAAATCATTATTCTCGACGGTGTTGACTCCGCAATGTCCGACCCGCTTAAGCCCTCCTCTGTGCTTTTTTGTCCCCCCCCCCACCACCACCACC
>VVHJ01004143.1:0-10149 GCA_015107715.1 Tylochromis polylepis | reverse complement strand
CCCTTCCTTTTAAAAAAAAAAAAAAACACCCCCCCCCCCCCCCCCGGCATTTCACAGGTAATTTGACTTCTTTCCCACAAAAGTGATCCTTATGAGTGCCACCTACTCCAGTCACAGACAGATGATGATGATGATGGTGATAAAAATGGTAATTAAAAATCCATACAGAACAGTGGTGGGGTGTGGTTTGTGGCTCAGCTGCAGGGAAGGGGTGGAGCAGTGGGTTCAGGGGGCAGTACTAGGGGAGGCTGGATGACCTTCATTAAGTCCATCATGTCCCCCTTATTTTATTTTAAACCACTTTTCACCAAGCGACGCTGTGCGAGTTGGGTCATATCTTCACAAGAACATTTAGAAAAAAAAGAAAAAAAATAACAGTGAAATGCAACACGGATACAAATAAAGAGATTAATGCTACTGAAAATTGTTATTTTGGTGATCTAGCACAAAGAGCAATAAAATAAACATTTTAGTTCAAGTTAATTATTTTTATTGCTGAGTGCCGCTGTTCTAAGGCGACAGCTGCACATTAGGGCTCCGAAACTTTAAACTGAAACATTTAAACATTCACATCTGCTGTCTAATATCTAATAAAGGAAAATGGGAATCACTTAATTTGTTGGCAGATAAAAAAGTGAAATTAATTTTACTGATTGAATAGCTATTCTTCGTGAGAGTTCTGTGTTCTAATAGCTGCAATTCCAGCAGTGCAAGATATACTTTAATCTACTGCTAACATTTATACATTTTATGCATCTGCAAATTGAAACATAGACATTCCTGTGACAATATGATGGACAGTTTGCGCTTCATTCAGTGGTTTTAGTAAGGTACAGCCTTACCACTTGCACACATAAAATGTATTTCCCCAGCAGAGAATCTGCTAAAACATGCTGTCAATAGAAGACTTAGTCAAAACAAGGCACTTCCAGGTGATTTTAGGCTGAAACTCAGAACACAACTGACAAGGTTGTTTTTCATCATAAGTTATTACAGTGATCTAGGCAGGTAAAAGACACCTCAGAACACTGACTTTAACCTCAGCATAATTCTAACCTACTAATCTTGCATTATAGTACATTCCTCTGGTTCCATTGGCAGCCCTACATGACCATGCCATAACAGTGTCTCCATTATGTTTGACGGATGATGTGATTATGAGCTGTTCCTCTCCTTCTGTATTTTACCCTTCACATCATTATAGGACAAATTCATCTTGGTTCCATCTGTCCAAAGACATAAAGATACTTTTATGCATTTTCTGGCAAAGTCTAACCTGGCCTTTCCATTCTTGAGTCTAACCAGTAGTTTGCACCTTACAGCAAAGGCTTTGTAGTTACATTCATTAAGTCAGCTTTCTGAGAATGATATACCTACCTGCTTGAGAATGCTCTTGACTTGGCTAGATGCTGGAAAAGTTTTTTCCTAACCAAGGTAAGAATTCTGCAATCATCCACTAGAGTGTTGAGCCCTTGAAAAGAAGGCAACTGGATTTCTTTAGGTAAAAGAGGTCCAGCTGCTCGAAGAAGTCCAGCTGTCTTCATTTCAAGCTCTCAAGGCTACCATGACCTGGATGACTGAGAACCTAAACAGATATCATCTACTTTAAAAGTCAATTAAAAGCAATGAGTGTTGTTGTGATACTCAGTGGATTGTTGTGCATGTACCAGACTGTTGATTTGACAACTCCTAAAGTTTTTCTTTTTTCTCTGTGACAAGCTTATTTTGATTTCTTGGTGTAATGGCTGACTCTTTTTCTTACATCAACATCTTTTGAGCTACCAAATGCAAGGTCAACACTGGGAATCAACTCAACTTGCTATAAAGCTCTCAGTCACATCTTTATCGTTTGATTTAAAGTCTTCTCTTCTCTTCTGCAAACTGTTGACTTCATTATTTAGAAAAAAAAAAAGAGAAAAGAATATGGGCCAGTATATAAAAACAAAACAAAAAAAATATAACTCACTAAAGATGGATATCAGCATCAGCGCATTGGTAAACCTTTAATCAACAATGATGGACAAATAAGTCTGGCAAGCTTTCTGACACAAACACAAAGACCCGAACTATGTAGGGATATAAAACAATACAGCTTGAGTGAAGCAACTGGAGGGACACTTGACTGCGATTAGTTATTAGGGTTGTTTGGAGCCGACATAAGAACTGATCCAGTCTAGAACTAACAATTTCAGAAATGATCTGTGCAAAATAGTGACATCTTTACAGGGACACGTTTGACTACAACAGGTTAATGGGTGGAGCACAGGGTTTTGGATGAGGTGAGCAGGGCAGTCTTTTGAGGATTATGAGATTAGGATCTATAATAGCTCCCAGGCTGATGACCATTAGGATGGGTTGGTGCTGCAGCCCTACCATCCTTATAAACGACAGACTTGGATAAAGTATCACTTAAATTATGATGCTTTGAAATTAATGAACTACTGAGAAATTAAATTGAATTGATACTCTGTGGATCATACCATGACAGTGATGTCATCATATCCAAAAGTAATAGAAATACAGTTTGCAACTGCCTGCTAAACACAAAATAAAATCACATAAATGTAGGTTTATCAGAAAAATTGTATCCACTAAAGCAAGAAGGCGGCTTAGTTTGACTTAGGCTGATTAAAAAGAAAAGTGAAAATTGTTTACATTTTACCTTAGAATTGTGTTTATTTATGAAGTCATTTAAACAAAGTCAAACCAGATGATCTGTTCTATATGGGGTAAATATGGTTTATATGTTTCTGGTATATTTATTCTACAGTCATCTTGTTCATGTTGCTACTGTGCCACTCAGTGAAAAGACAATATAAAGCCTTACACAGCATGTTTCATGACTGTAAAAAATGAAAGCCAGTAGATACCTCTTAAACAAGCACATGACACAAGTGGCCATTAAAGCTAGTATCTTTATATCAGAAAATTAAAAAAACATCCTCTGAACTGACAGCAAAATGGAAACACTCAACCTACAACTATGTACTAGTATGCTTAGTTATTCAACTATTTTCTCTGATTTTCTGTTAAAACAGCTCAAGATAACTTTTTAAAAACACAATTAATGATTAACTGTAGTGGTTCAGGCACTGGACTGTGACCCAGGAGTGAAATTTTACAGTGTTATCAGCTGCTCCTGCATGAAGGAACCACAGTAGGTATCATTTATGTGATACCACAGTACCACAGTTGCTCTTGTAACAGTAACATACATACATAAATAAATAAATTCTACTACTGCTACTATTACTTCTACTACAAGTTACTAGACTGTGACAATAACAAGTAAGTGTTATGGGTGATGTGGAAAAATATAATAAATCATCCTTATCTATATACAAGGCACTACAGGACATGGTGTTGTGATAATACAAAAAAGCTATGCTTAAATCTGGATTAATTTTACATTTACAGTTGTTGTCAGAAGTTTGTGTACACTTATCATGGGTTTTTAGCCCAACCCTGGGCTTTTAATTATTTATTTGAACTTTATTTATTTTTGGTGGAATTATTGTACACCACACCCCCTTAAAGAGGTAGTAAGTAAAATCTCACCATCAGATGTCAGCAAATTCGAGATTATAGTCAACTGAATTCTGTTTTCTCACCACTTCCAATTCAAGTGCATAAATCCAGGTACAGTGGACACTGTAGGACAAATAACTATGGCAGACATTGTTTTTATTATATTATGTATGGAGTGTGAGCTGTCAGTTTGTCTTTTACCTTATCTGTCAATGTCTCCATGTTTATTTACTCTGGAGGAAGTTGTAAAACTTTGTTAACGGACTCGACGAGTCAGTGACGCTCATGTCTATCCAATGAGAGTGAATGAGAGTGATACTGAGGTGAGTTGCTGAGAATATCCTGATTTTTTCTGTTGGTGAGGACTGCCGTTTTTGCCAGGGAAACCAAGTGAATTAATTGTCATACAATGCGAGAATATAATCAAACTGTTTATCAGAGGGAAAGTGTGATTTTTAGGATGCTCGGGCCTCACATTATCTGGCATAATGTTAGCTTATAACCAGCTGTTGTTGCAGTTTAATCGGCTTGTTGTCAGCTGTCCAAACACAGGACAGTAGCAAGTCTAATCTGTTGACAAAAACTAACAATATTGGGAATAAATAAACATGTTTATGCACATTTTATGTGTGTTAGAACCCCGACTTCAGTTCAGGAGATGAGAGTGAGGAGGAATAGGATGGGGTGGAAATGAGAGAAGCCAGCAGTGGTGGAGGATACAGATGAAGAGGAGGAGGAAGATTACATAATGAGAAAGATACAAAAATGTTAAATAGTCATAAATAGCTTGAAAGAGTTATATATAATTTTTAAATTAAATGTATTAAATATAAGGCATGCAGCCAGTATTTAGCCACACAGATGAAACGTGATTAGGCAGAACACCAGTGTTCATCTTGGCCACTGTATTCCAGATGGCAGGGCAATACGGTGGCTTACAGAAACCAGCACCCACTCCTACGCATCTTTAATAGATTAATTCCAAGTTTATGAGAATGCATTAATTGTTGAAAGATGTAATTACACAGCAATAAATGTATAAGTAAAACCTTTTTCTATAATAAAAAATACTTACTGTACCTTTAATAAATTTTAAAAACAAGAATTAGGAGCACAGGTTTGAATGGGCATGCATAAGAACAACAATCGCATTTCTATAACAATATGTGCCTCAAAAATCCAGCATCACCTCATTTCAGTTTACCATACCATCTGCTTTTTCTTAACAACTTACCTAGTTCAGTAGTAAACTGCTGTCCGGTGGCTTCCATATGTCCTAGTTCTCCATCCACCCTGTCTGAGGGCAGTCGTTGTGACCTTGCTGCAGTCCTGTACATGAGAGAGTCCATCTCTACATTCTGGAGTCCATTCTGAGGAACCCTCAATGGAGGGACAAAGTGAGGTCCGCCTGGTGGAGGAGCTTTAAATGTCATGGCTTTGCTCATTCTGTCCCCTAAAGCATGTTTTCCAGGTCCAACACCCACTTTCTTCTGCTTTTGAGTGGGTCCTGATCCTCCACTTCCAATCCCTAGAACAGTCCCTACTCTCACCCCCACAGTTGAGCCACTAGTCCTTTTCTTTTTTCGAGCTTCAGATCTAGCTCTTGAGTCATCTGTTGCAGAAAGGTGGCTAGGGATGAAGGGCTCTCCACGGTTCTTGGGAACTTTGGGCCGTTTGTGCGAGTGCAGTCTTGAGCTATTGAACTGATCAATAAATTCTTCACAGTGTAGTAGATGGTGTTCTGGCTCCCAGGTGTCCTCTTTACTTCCATAGCCTTTCCACCTAATTAGATACTCCCACTTACCCTTCTTATTCCGCCTCTTATCCACGATCTGTTCCACCTTAAAAAAAAAAGAAGAAAAAAAAGGTAAAACATAGAAGAACAAGTCATTAGACAATATTTTAATGACAAAAATGATCACAAAACACTTACAACGGGGTTAGAGACTCAAACACAAATGCATTATTTCCAATATTTAGTCAGTCACAAGTACAACATAGGGGTGTTAAAGAGTCTCCGAATTCACAGTTCAGATAATAACGCAGCACCACCTCCCAGTTTCTTCTGGGAACCCATTTGAGTTATGCAGCAGCTCAACTTAAAAGGAACACATTCAGTTAAAGCTAGAAGACAGATGATAGAGTGTACATTTAAACAAAAACAAAAAAAAGGTGTTGGCACAATGGTGTCACACATTGGTTTGTGGACTTCTGTTCTGAAGCCTGAACTTGAGTATTTTAGCCATCATCACTTCAGAGTCTTGAAACTGGACATGACAAGTGGAGACTTGATCTGACTGAAGGAACGAAGGTTACTGCATGCTCACATAGTAGCAACTTGTCACTCTGGACCATCTTCTCACAGACTTAGTTTAGCAGCTTCTTTTTAGGCAACTAGAGGAATATCCTTCTGCAGGACCACAGCATAAATGAATAACAAAGCAACGTGTACTGTGTGAATGTTTCATTATTTTAGGAAATGTAAAAAAAAAACCCAAAACAAAACTAAAATCAAAAATCCTTCATCACCTTGTTCTTGAGTTATTGCATTCGACTTAGGTGTCCATGCCACCCAACAACCCGGCGGAGTGACAATACCTGATCACCTTTTATGATAATGATGATCACAACATTTTCAGAAAACTTGACCTCTAACCTTTAACCTTGAGGTTGAGGCCACTGAGATTCAAACTTCTCACATTCACAAATGTAGGTGTCCACACCGCCCGAACACTCACCCACTGGGTGTGGTTATGACAATACCCTGTGAAGTTGAGGGGTACAAATTAAATATCGCTTGCAACCAAAACAAAGAATAAAATTGATTCCAAAACTAACTTTTTTTCTTACTATTCATCAGGGAACCCCAAAGGATTCAGAAGCGATCTTCTAGGAATGTTGTGTTATTTTCAGAGAACTAATTGGTCAGTAGAGTGATTTCATACCTGTTGATCACTTAACCATAACCTGCTCCATATTAGGTTAGGTCTTCAGCATAAGTTATCATGTACCCAAGCAAAAACCACCCTGAACACTGAAAACTTAAACTCTGAAATGACCTGCTAACCACCGTTCTTTAGAGGGTTCACACCCATCTAAGACTACAGTCAAGAGTTGCCTTCCTGAAATAAATTAAATAAATTCCTATGTCATAGTACAGGCCTCTGGTAATGCTTGATATTGGACTGAAACCTGGTTTATCATTAAAAAATAACAAACAGCAGAACTGTTTTCATTAAATAAATAAAAAATATTGTCTTCATTCAGATAGCAGCCTGTACCAGGTAAATTTGATTTACCTTTGTGCCCCATTTATTTGTTTATTTATCTTAAAGGGTCTGAGGCCCTTAATATGATCTTGTGCTGATGAAAAGCAGGGTTTTGTGAAAGTGTGTGCCTCACTTTTGGATAAACTTGATGATCATGCACCTTCAGAGGTCTGACTCTGCATCATTTACCAGATTTGCACATAACTAAAATCAAAAACTAATGGGCACACTGAATTGCCTGACCATATTTAGTGTGTTTCCCAGAAGGTGATCCCTTATATTCTGAAACATTGCCAAGGGGTGCCAGATTGTTAAAAAAAAAGAAAAAAAAAAAAAAAGAGAAACATTGTGTGACATGTGTCAAGTTCAAGATAAGGGCTAACTCCCTGTAGAAGAAAGATAAGAACCAGGGTGAAGCCAAAATGAACTGCAGGCTGTTTTCATGATGAAACCTTAAAAATGGGCTTTTTGAAGCCAAACACCAGAAGAGCCAGTGTATTTTATAATTCTATTGAGGAGAGAGGAGGACAGGTGGCACATGGGCAAAAGAAGAAACCTTTACATTTAATCAGAAATCAGTTATTTGAGAAAAATACCGAGGTGCGTATAATTGGTCTTGGCAGGGGTCTAAAATCAGAGTGCTTCTGAAGGCATTGTTACAAACTGAATAAATCCAGAGTAACAAAACAGAAATTCAACTGGTACAAAGCAAACACACACATTACATAAATTCTTTCTGACAATCAGAGAAGCAAATGTCTCAGATTGAATTTAAAAAAAAGAAAGAAAAAACTGACTATAGTCAATAGCTGTCATTCTTTTTTAATCAAAACCATGGATAGAAGTAAGTTATTGTTGCATAAACAATACGAAGTCCATGGTATTCTTAATGTGGAATTGTGATTGTGGTATACACAGTGTGTGACTAATCACTTAAATAATGAAGTGAAACATTAATTTGCACTTCAATTTGACTGCATTCAACTTGATTCGCAAAGGTGTTGATTAGACTGAAGGTGAAATTAAAGTCAATAGAGACTTTCACATGAAAGAAAAAAAATAGAACATTTATTTAATTTACGCAACATGATATTCATGTAATTTTATGTACTACAATGTAATGCTATGATAAATTACATTTATGTATTTTATGTTACATTTATGTAACTTCTACTGGTTTTCACTTTCCCACAGATACTGTGATACTGGAATTTTTCCTAAAAGACAACACACAATATCTTTAAATAAAAGCTACTGAATACAAAACATACAATGGCAACAAAATGACAAAACTAAGGGCCTCACTTTCTGTCTGATCCATCCGTCCATCACAAACAGCCAAATGCACATTATCATATCATAGAGAATACATAACATCCATAATAACCACATCACACCAAAAACAAGTCATACGTACACAGCAAACTAAAACGTCTCAGTAAAATCTGTCACCAATGGCATTTTTCAAAACATACAAATAAACACAAGCTCCACTGTTGTTACATTTAAGGCTTAATTATGTTCAGCTTAAAAAGGTTGATGAGATTTCATAATAATCACTGCCAGATGTGAGAGTACATTCATGCTTTAAATTTTTTATTTTTTTTATTTTAAATATATAGCACATCCTCAGGTATCATGTGAGGATCTTCTAGTTTTACAGCAGTCAAGTTGCTCTTAAAACAAATGTTGAATTTAGCTTTTGTGTCTTTTACTACCAATGCCAAGAAAAAAAAAACAACTAAAAAAAAAGAATATATGAAATAAATATCCATTTGACTTTTTCTGAAGAAACAGTTTTGAGTCATGAGACTCATGATAATCGGCTGAAAGGTTTTATCAGAGGCTTCAGTGTGGCTGTGGTAATAACTGCTCATCATGTTCTCAGATGTGCTGTGCACATTAACAGAAGTAAACAGCCTTTGATGGGTGAGCTGCAGGGGTGGCAGTGAAATGAACAGATGATTAGGTTGCTTACAGTCTAAGATAATGTCAGATTTAGCAGCCAAGTAGAGAGATATATGCAGAGAAGAGAAGGAAAGATAAAACCTGAACATGGTATGCACTTGCATACACAGACAGGAGAGGTTTAAAAACTCTTGATGCCGAAGCATCTGCTGCAGAGAATGACTTCATGTGTGGCATTGATATGCAATGCTGAAACAATGTTCTTGCAATGTAACTGTGTCTACATTAGGCTGTCAAATTTTTCTTGGGATAACACCATTTTATTGTTAAACTTGTGTCAACACAATAATTTGCGGGTCACTTTCAAAGAGACTTGTGCCCACAGTAAAAAAGTCTTAACAAACGAATGATGAAAAAATCTCTACTTCACGCTAGGGCTGGGTATCGTCACAGATTTCTATAATCAATTCGATTCGAGGAAATTTTGCCTCAGACAGTCAGAAATATTATAATTCTAATCATTTATCAGTACTGACACTTGTGAGACTTCAGCGATATAAACATCACAGCAGATGCCTTTGTGTCAAAGTAACTGAGGATAAAGCACAGAAAAACATGAAGGAGATTTTCCTGGCCTGGCCTTTTATAGCCTTAAAAATATTCTGCTGTAGAACAAAAACGAAAATGAAAGAAAACGATGAATCAACATATGAACATTACCTGATGCTCCTGAAGTGAAGCAAAGCAAAGCTACAGAGGTTTTATTAGAGACACAGCTAAGCGTTCTGTAATTTGGCATCATTTTAAAAAGTTCAAATTTCTTCAGTATTGAACAGCAAAAATGAGGCTTTCTTGTCAGAGGTCAGTGAATAATGCAGAAAACAGAGATTTGAGATGGGAAGCTGTTCTTGAAGTACACAAAGAGAGAAAGAGCTGTGCAGGAAGTGTGACTTTTATTGTGGTGAAAGCAAAACAGCAAAAGTAAGAGGGAATTAATGACTGTGTATATCAAATGTGAAGCGTAGTTTTTATATTCTTTTGCTGCTGGTTCAGTAAATTTTGGTTGGAGAGTGACAAAACCTGCAGCATCAGAATCTGTGAGCTGTCGGCTTTCAGCCCGACGGCGTGTCTGTGTACGCGGCGTCAGATGAGAAAGCCGGCATCTCACAGATTCTGATACGTCGGGTCCGCGCTTTGTGTTTACGTCTTTGTGTGGAATCCGTTTATCTGCTCTCATTTGCTGTTTTAGCTGTTTGGTGGTTGTTGAAATGAAAGCTTTAACCTGAGATTCTGGCGTTTCTGGCAAAATACATTTACACTCAACAAAAATATAAACGCAACACCTTTGTTTCTGCTCCAATTTTCCATGAGATGGACTTAAAGATCTAAAATTCATTCCAGATACACAATATTACCATTTCTCTCAAACATTGTTCACAAATCA
>VVHJ01004138.1:0-10255 GCA_015107715.1 Tylochromis polylepis | reverse complement strand
AGTATGATAAGCTTTCTGATTTCCAGCTGATAAATCACAAGACTGAGCAAATGGTATTTGCAACTTTTTACACCAGAAATCTCCATAAGATAATTCAGCAGAATGCCAGAATAAAAAAATTCAATATCTAAATTAAATCAACTAAGTTTAATACAATCAGTGAAGTACCACATGTGGTTTTCATGCTAAGGCATATCAAAGTGTGTGCTGTAAAAAAGCCTTTTTTTTTTCACTGATCTCCTAATATCTTCTTGGAAAAAACCTCCAGGGTCATGGAAGCAAAACAGCAACATCTGTTTTTCTACAGTTTAGTGCTTCTTTAACATATTAAAACCACTGAAACTAAAGAGAATATGTGGTGGGATTGTGTTTCTCTCACCTCAAGTAACTGCATGAACTAAAAAATTTTTTTTTAAAAACCCACCAGAATATGTTTCATAATACATTAATAAATAATTAAATAAATAAATCCCAATCCAACCTCATTCTGGAAAATGAGGTAAAGGTGAATTTTTGTAGTGGCTCCGACACTTACCTCTTGCCCCGTGGCAACATCTATGGCTGTGTAAACTGTGCCAGATGCTCTGGAAGTGAAAATTTCAACAATTACTGTACATCATTTGTTCTACTAAACCTGTCATTTTGAACCATCAACTTGCTACACATGTTCTCACATTTTTCAGCATACACAGTGGCCTGAATTAAAACTCACCCCTGACCGATCTTTTCATAGCGAGTGTATTTCTTCTTAGGATCTCCAATGCTCACGATTGTTCCTGAGAATCGGGGGAAAAAAATAAATAAATAAATTTAAGTGCGCTTCACTAGAGCCAAAAATACTGTTGGGCTATGATTCATGATTTTCAGTGTGAGGGTGTTTTGCATACTTAGTTTTTCCATGATTTCATCATCAGTCATCTTGCCTGGCTTATTGTTCTGTTTGTCACCTGCCTTAGAGGTGGCATTTCCATCTGGAGCTGGGATTGGTTCAATCACTGACCTCGTGTACATCTAACACACCAAAAAAAACAAAAACAACAACAACAACTCATAAGTGCTGAATAAATACTAAACTTCGACTGAACCTGCTAGCAATTTTGACTATTAAATTCTTTACAGTCACACAGTAAATAAAATAAGTATATTTATTTTAATTTACCGTCTAATTTTAGTTGTGAAAACAAAACATCAGACTCACTGATTTTGTGTGCTCTGGCCGTGGTGCCACGATTGGTGGCGGCGCATCGTCGTCGTCGTCGTCGTCATCCTTGCCTGATGGGGAGGTTGCAGTACCCTGCTTGCCTGGCTGCAACAGTAAACGCATAAGTCGAGCTTTAATCTGAAGTTGCTGATGGAAATAAAAGCAATGAATAAAAGTAGGAAAAAATGAATGGAGCAACTCACCAACTGTGATCCTTTGTCTGAAAGAGACAAAATAATTCCAAGTTTAAGAACAGAAAAGTGAGCCTGCACCAAACCGTGCTTTTATTTATCTGCTGAGAAAAAGAAAACTGACCCGTGCCAGAAAAACTGAGGTATTTCTGTTTTCCACTGGTGGAGTCGTAGAACTTGAGAACATCAAGGACGGCCTGAGGATTTTGTTTCTGTTCTGATTTACTGATGTTGGAAGTTTGAAGGAGACGGGCCCACTGCTCTGGCATGCCCTGGACAAAAAGGCACACAGACACAAATAAAAAAAAATTTAAAAATGAAACAAAAAAACAAAAACAAAAACCCACATACACAGATCTATTCAAATGGAATAAAAATCATAAACGGGAACAAAGATGAAACACAGGTCACACTCCTGAATGGGCAGTGAAGTAGAGACCATGCAGCTGAATGTCCTTTTTTTTTAGCCAGTAGTTCCTTTCTCTCATTTTTACTTCCTTTAGCTCATGTCAATGATCTCTTTTTGAAGAAAACAAGAACAAAAAACAAATAAGTCACCCATCTTCTGACTTCCAGTTTTCAAGGGTTAAAGAATATAATACTTATGCTGACTCCTCACAGAGAAGGGCATGAAATATTGCACGCCTGACCAACAAATCTTACAGCAGCACAACAGGAAATTCCTGGGACTTTCCATGGCTCGTCACAGTGGAATCACTGGATCAACTCTGGAAGCTCGACTCCAGCTCTAGTTACACATGAGTGCACCAACCACCAAAAAACATCTAGAAAATTTCTGAGTGAAGCTCCAGTCACAAATGCATGCTACAAATTCTTCTTCTTCTTCTTTTTTTAAAAAAAGAATCTTGGACAGCTGCAGTGATCTCATCTTGTCCCAGCAAGCACTGCAGCTGACAATCTGACAAGTTATCTTATTTACAGCAAGTATTTCCTAAGTAGAGCTTTACATATCCCTGTATTAAACAAAGCTAGACCAAACAAACCAGATCTTACAGAGATTAGCAGTGATAACTTTTGCATACCACACTGAACTAACTGACAAATCTGAAGTTAGCTTGCTGACATACCTAACCTATAATGGACTGTAAGTAAAAGATGTAATACGATAACTGCATCTTTTACGCAGCGATAGTAACTTTTAATTGCTTATTAATTGTAATATATATCAGAAATCACTCCAATTACTAGATACTGAACCTCTAATTAACATGCTATAATATGATTCATGCCTAAAATGTTTACCTTAACAAAATTAATCAGGTAATTTAGTTCCTGCTCATACTATTGTACTACTGACTCTGAAATCCACATAAGGACATATTAATAAGCCACCTATGCTTAGAAATTATTTACCATTAAAATTTGCCTGCTCAACCTGCTCACGTCAAAATGTCTCCAGATGGACGATCGTAAACTGATAAACAGTTAAACCAAATAAATATATGATGTAGCACTGAGGAATGTAAAAAGATGACAGCATGCAGAGATCGCCGCTGTCTAATTAAGAGCTTTTTGCAGTGCTGGTGAAACTGGAGGTCAGCAAATGAAACACCATGTCTAAGATGCTGTGGTTCCCTCAGAAATTCTACAGTAGATTTCACACTACACTGGGTTTTATGCTTCTGCGTTAATCAAGCTATGCTATAGGTAAGTAAATCCTTTTGAAACCCTACGCTGTAACCTGCACCATAACCTGATGTGCATTTCCCATGAAATGTAACTACACGGCACAGCCCAAAACAACTGTGATTGGCCCTTTGAGTTCAAATCTAGGCTGGGGAATTTGTCCCCAGCTTCTGTGGGTTCTTTTCAGGTACTCCAGCATCCTCCCACAGTCCAAAAACACGTGTAGGTTAGGTTAATTGGTGATTCTAAATTGGACATTAATATACAAGTGGCCATAATGAATATAAGTGTGAATGGTCTCGCTTTGTTAGACCTGTGACTGACTGCTGCTAAGTGCCAACGACGGATGGATGAAATAAATTAATAACACAAATGTGTTTATTTTATTTTCATCTCATCATTTAATATTTTATCAATAAATAAGAAAAGTCATATTTTAATCAAGCCTGACGTTGACTCAAACATGAAAGAATGATTCCCAGACTCTTCCTTAAAGATAGGATACAGTTCATTAATTTAACACTCAACAGTGAGATCGGTGCATGAATTAAAATCTCATTTGGCAAGTGAACACTGCTCAGTATTTAAGGTACTTACCGTGAATTCTCCAGTAACAGCATCAAAACCCACATGGATGGTGTGTTCAAAGTCCGAGGGCGAGGAGATTTCAGGTCTGTCCTTATCCCGGTCCTTTTTCTTGCCTGCTGCAGACAAAGGTCAGGGGTCAAAGTGATATTCTCCCATGGCCACTCGTGTGGTCTTTTATTGTGTTACTGTACAGTATGTTAAATGTCTGGGTTTACTTATGTGCACGTGTGCTCCACGTCTCACCTTTCTCAGAAGCAAAGATGGAGATGATCTTATTTCTAGGCTTCTTCTCCTCTGGTGCAGACGGAAGTGGCCGAGAGTTGTGATTGGTTGATTGGGCGTCTTTGACTCCTCCTCCTTGGCTGCTCATCCTGACAGGGGGGGCGGGGGGCTTATCCTCACACACTCCGCTGTCACACATCTACACTCACCTCAACCTGCAGAATCAGGGTCCACAAATTTAACCGACATCCAGACAAAATACACAAATTTCACAAACATCCAAAAACTGCAGTGCACACTAAAACTGCGGTCCTCTTCTTCCTGTTTTTTTTCACATTTCGCAATACTTCTATTGAACGTTAGGCCAAACTGTTAGAGAGAAATGGTTGCTGCATCAAATAAAGCTTAGCCTATGCTACACACAGAAAAAGAAGCAGCCAAACAATACATATAGAAAAAAAAACTTACACAGGCATAACTAATCCATCCATGCTACAACGTGAGAATCGGCTCTGACTGTTGGAGCGAAGAGAACCAGCCAAATGTGAACAGGAAGCAACGCTGAATGGCAAAGTGACGTGCTGAGTCGCTTTCACGGTTACAAATGAATGAGGAAGGAAAGCAGACAGAAAGAGAATAAGAGTGTGCAAATGAGTGTGACGCCGAATGGTATGACAAGTGTATTACAGGGGAAAAGACCAGCCCTAAAAAGGGCCTGAGCAGGGTAGTATGGATCCCCAAAAACATTGTGCAGACTGAAGTTTAGAAATTTGTTATGCATTTCCTTATTTAGTTATATACTAGTCAAAAAAAGAAACAAATTTTATGTCTTGAAATGTGTTTTTAATCATTGTTTTGGTACGTCATTATAATCTCGTAGAGAACCCAAACATATCCTGTTAGTTTGTTGTTTCAGTCAATAGAGTTTTTACTTTTTACCAAACACAAATGAACTCACTTGTGCAATTCAGAACTGGGTCAGTTTAGCACTTTATATTGTCTTCAGTGCCACTGTGACTTACTCAAATTGAATTTGGGTATTGGCATGTTGGATGCAGGCATGCCAACAACATGATCTGACTGTTGCTGGTGGAATTCTGATTGGACAAAGCTACTGGGATGAGGTCTTCTAACCTATACTTCTGCCATTCATTCTGGATCACAAGCACATCCAGACACTTCCTGGCTAGCATTTGGTCCTGATATACCTCCTAATGAACATGCCTGAGATATGGCATGATGATATGTTCATAAGGGGTAGCCATGGCCCACGCCCACTGAACAGCTGCAGGCTGCACTCATCCAGTAATGGAGAGAAATTTGTCCATGCACAGATAAAAGACAGATTGCATCACATTCAGAAGCGATTATACCTTATATTTAACATCATCAATATTTGAATAATATAGTGTCTATATATAAACTCCATTTAAAACACAAACATGTTTCTTTTCAAACTAATATTTAGGCAAACACACTTTTACAGTGTTGGATGGTCAAATTAAACACTGCTAAAGTCTCAAATGTTCAAGTACCTCCAGTGAGGCAAAAGCTCAAAATTCAGACTGTACTAAGCACACCGTTTCAGACAGTTTTTGTACTCGTAGATCTGCATGATGTCAATGAGAGCACATGTCCTTATATGGTCATCTCAGACACACACGTTGTCAGCACAGAAACCTTCTATTAGCAAGAAGCAGCCAATCAGAATAACATTTGTCGTTTCAGACAGAAGATGACCAAGGCTCTATATACTAATAAAGATTAGCATTATTTTTAACTGTGAGTCATGCACTCAGAAAGCCATGTTGTTGAGTCTAAGAATATCAGTATGGAAGAAAATGACAGTAATCAGAGGTACTTGTTTATACATCTACGTTTCAGATTTCAGGGAACCTCAGAAGAAAATAAACTTTTCTTATACCACCACATCTGAAATGCACAGTTATTAGATACTTTTAAGATCACTGTTTTGCATAACAGACCATCTCTTTAGAAATAGTGTACAATAACAAACAAACTTTGTTTTGCTTCTTTATTGTACAGCATGATCATTCAAGATGCATCTCTTGATCTGTTGCTTGGGATCGGTCCCAAACTATATAAAGCAACAACCAGGGTCCATATTTAACACGTGGCAAGTGCTAAATGCAGCTATATTTTCTGTCCAGCAAGTACATCTGACATATTGGTGCATACATGCTTGTACCTAAATAGTCTTTTCACTCACTTACACATGCACAGACACATGCATTTCATGAGGAGGCACTCCTAACCATCTAACCATAACCATAAAGAAGTGGCAAAAACTAGCCAATCCAAGGCACAGTAGTGGCCAGTGAGAAAAATGTTTGGTTGGTGAGTCACAAAAGGTCATTTCAGACACTGGCCGCAAGAGTAAAAAGTTTCTCGGTCATCTCTGAATTGTATTAACAACATAAAAATGTCTTATATAATAAGATATTTGTCATAGGGCCAATCTTCTTCTTCACAAAAGTACTTATGCACAAAGTAGTCCATTATTTTGGTCCCAATTTAAATACTACTACTTCTTACTTCCCCTAGGTAAACATCCTTGGGTTTATCCTAATATGGTGAAAACTGAGATTGCAGACAGACACGCGCAAACACAGAAACCCTGAACCTCAAAAGCACCTTTTAGGCTCTTGCAAAGCAAGAAGTTTGATCAACTCTGAGCTGCTGCTTGCATTCTTGATGACATCACAGACAGGAAATAGGAAGCAAACAGAGGTTTCCTCACTTCCTGCGTCTGACCGCAGATGACACAGCTCGTACTGAAACAATATAACAAACGTGGCTCAGCTAGGTATGCCTATGACCTCTGCTTTACACAGAAACCCTCCCCCTCGCCGTAGAAGCTCTGCAGACTCCACTCGGTTGTAATATAAAATCAAAACACAGAAACTAAATCAAATGTCACTGGATTTCAAGATCGATCCATTTCCGTAATACAGTAATCAGAGCCTTTGTGGGTATCAAAAAAATCCACACAAGCAAATTAGTGCTATGTAATAGCCAAGTCCTCAGGCCCCAGCATGAAAACAGGCTAACATTTAACTGTGTCAAGGCTAAATATTTCCCTTTCTGCATAATGTCTGAATCATTGTACCGTGGGTCTGAGGCTTTCTCCTCTTCAGACCAACTCACTGGATGGCTGTGTGTTATCTCTAGTTGGTTTTTCACACTTTAGGTCAAGCTCTTTATTGTGGCAAGAGTAACATCAGCAACAAAGTCCACCAAGTCCACCCACTCAAAATGAGGCACCTCCCTTATGCTCTTTAAGCCCTCAAATCTCTTTAAGCTGCGAACACTAACCTGTTTTGTGCCTCTTCTGCACCTTAGAGAAGACCAGGTAAACAATAAAAACTGCTGTACTTCCAGTGGATCTGTGCACCTCTTTCTCTGGTGATCATTTATCTACTTAGCTCTCGCCTTTTTCCTTACACCCCTCTCTCTATGTTTTCACCCTCACAGGGCAGGTCTTAGCAGGCTGCCTCATTCCTCAGTTATCTTGGAGGGGACAAGTGTATTCTTGCCCAAGCAAGGAAAAAACTAGACCCCATCCAGCCTTAATATCCAGTTCCACAGAAACTGTGTGTGAGAGTGTGTGTGTGTCGGGATGAATTTTGGGAGCAGGCTGTTCAGGCTGAGACACGTTGTCTCTCTGTAGGAATTCCATGGCCTGCAGGGCTGCAGCAGGAGCTGGGTGTGTTCCCCTGTTCATCACAAACACACAAGCCTTGTGCATGCCTCACACACATTCCCTGCCCTGAAACACATCCTCCTTCTGCCAATAGAAGCTTCAATAGAACATCTGATCGTGTTTCACGTAGCTTTGGGGTAAACTTAAAGTGAGTAGCGGCAAAACGTTCAGAGAAACAGCCAGGTGCACAGGTGAGCAGTGCATGGTACAGGCTGGTGTTTGTCTAACGACCCACAGCCCAGTACTACCAGCACAATTCATGGATTAATTCACTCAATCCCAAACATAAACTTGAAATAATTCATTGGTCATTAAAATGGAAAGTTAACATGCTTGTTCACGTTCTTGTCGAGAATGAGATGATTGGTGAATGATGAGTGCCTACGTTTTGTAAACCATTGGACAGAGATAGGCTTTAGAAATGTCAATATCTGGATGATTTCTCCATTTCATATCATTATAAAATAATGACAATAAAAATACTGAAAGGAGATTTCACAATAAATCTAGACAGTAAAATCTAGAATCATAACATAATTGTTAAAACAGAAGAGAACAAGGTGGGGTGGGGGTAAAATATCAATATGTCAGTATCATACTGCTTCCTCTTGCGGTACAATAATAAAACACAATGGTTAGGAAGGACAGCCACTATAAACCCAACAATCTGACATACTAGAGTTACTGCTCATTCGTGGCAGAACTTCTCAAATGAAAAAGAAAGTAAAAAAGTGAAAAGAAGTTCTAGTACAAAAAACTCACAAGGGGAAAGATATCAGCGGAAAACAAATCAGTGTACTAATAATCTGACCTCTTTTCTTCCTGCCTGGCAGCTCCATATTCAGCATTCCTTTATCCAGTATAACCCCTATCCCACCTGTGCACGTGTATAAACCCTCTCGGCCTTCCCTCTTTAACTTCGTCTCCAAACCACTAAACCTGAGCTGTCCCTCTGATGTACTCATTTCTAATCCTGTCCATCCCGGTCCCTCCCAGTAAAATTAGCATCTTTCTGTTAATTTCACCTTCTCTAAACAATTGTATTGTTCGCATCGTAGCAGGCCTCAGTACCATCTTGTAAATCAACCCTTTCACTCTTGCTTCTCTCGTTCAGTCACAAATCACTCACGATTCTTGTCTCGACCTGCGCTTTCTTCTTCACCTCTCTTGTGCACGGTCCATTGCTTTGCATGGTTGACCCCAGGCATTTAAACTCGCCCACCTTCGCTACCTCTTCACGGAGACTTCTGCTTGACCTCAACTGTCAACCTGTCCATCACCATTGCAAACAAGAAAGGGCTTAGTACAGATCCCACCTCAATCTTAAACCCATCTGTCACTCCTCACCACTGACTTGCTGTTCTCCTACATGTCCTGCACCACCCTCGCACACTTCTCTGCCACTTCCTCATATAGTAGTACAGTTCCTCTCTTGGCACCTTACCATATGCTTTCGCTAGCTCTACAAAGTGCAACTCCTGACCTTTTCTATACCTTTTATCAACACTTTCAAAGTAAACAATGCATCTGTAGATGAAGTTGAACAGACTTCCACATCCAGTGAATGAATATGAACTTATTCTGTTTACCAATTAATGGCGAAATTGTCTCCTTTAGTTAAAAATCACAGAATAGCTGTATTACAATACATCGCTATTGTGGGTGTTTAGCTTTAAGCCTTTCAGCATAGCTTCAGGTAGCTTCTATTAGCATTTCCCTCTTAAGTGACAACTCTATTACCAAAAAAGTTAATACCTCAGACCAGTTGTCAAGCGGAGGGGTGGTGGAGGGGTGACGATTTTCTCCTTGATTCGGGGCCACAAGGCCTGGGCACCTTGCAGTCGTTGAGTCGACCAGGCTTTCTTCCTATGGAGTCAAATGTGAGGCCCACTGTCCAACAACTAAACTTGTTCATAATTAGGTCTAGACAATATTCCCAAGCACAGCAGCAAATCAACAACAGAACAGCTGAAAGAGAAAAGAACCAAGGTGTTTCAATGTCCCAGTCAAAACTCACACCTCAAACTGATTGAAATACTATGGCTGGACCTTAAGAGAGCTGTGCATAAATGAAATGCACAGCTCACAAACCTCAATGAACTGAAGCAACCATGTAAAGATGAGTGAGTCTCTCTACAACAATAAAAGAGAGATTAAAAAAACAAAACAGAAAGGGATCATTTCAAATTACTGCTGCTAAAGATGATTCTGCAAACTACTGAAACACACAGTGTACTTATGTTTTTTTCACATGGTGGAATAGAGTGCTGTGGAAACTGTCTTGCAGTCTCGACTGTGCTTAACATATAGTTACTAATCATTTCCACAATTTTAGACAGCAGCCCAGGACCTAATGGTATTGAGCAAAGGAGAAAATTTTCACATTTAAGAAGCTGGACCCACTTGTTTAGCTTTTATGCTTTTAAAAAAATACAAAATTATTAAAAATAGTGAGGTTATCTTTGACCCAATCAGCTAAGTTTTTAATTGAGTAGTTATTTCAGCTCTAATGAAATATGTTGCCTTTAAAATCTTCTGTCCTGCCAAGCCAGCACCATGTCTGTGCCTATACCATGTCTATTCCTCATTCCCCACTCTCTCACTACATCAGGGTACTTTCTATTCTCTGTGGTTGGCTGCCACCAAGGGAAGCCCACTTCCTCATCCTGGAACTCCCTGAGC
>VVHJ01004136.1:0-10873 GCA_015107715.1 Tylochromis polylepis | reverse complement strand
CACAAACACATCCTCCAACCACACACACATGTTTTGTTTTCAAACTCCACTGCAGTTTATTTCACACCTCAAACCTTTAGTAAACAATGAAACAAATAAAAGCAAACTGCAATAAATTACATTTAGCAATAAAATAAACTACTACCTCTTTTAAATAACAGAAAAACAAACCATCTTTATGGTGTCATTATTTTACTTGCAGTTGTTTGTGTTTTTTTGTTGTTTTTTTACTGTGTAAGAATATTCAACATTGCTGTCAATAAATTTTTCAAAAAATGCCTCTCTGTGCAAAATGGGTTTAAAAACATGAACAACTGTGGGATACTGTTTGTCTGTGATTTGGACAGCCCAGCGCGTGCTCCCGACGCAGGGGAAACTAATTCTGTCGGGGATACCTACCTTGGCACCACCGTTGTGCAGGTGAAGCCAAAGGCGAGATATGCTTCATCATATTTTCTAGTCTTTGGTTTGGAAGCATATTTGGCGATGCTTCATCTTCTGCTTTGCGTTTGTGTGGGAGCCCCGTCAAAATCTGTCCACTATGCTAGCAGTGTCCAATCACCCTTTTTTAAATTTTTTATTTCTTATTCATACCGTGCCCCCCCAATGGCTCTGTATATATATATATTTTTTTCATTATATCATTTACATTTTTACAATAAACCATGGTTTCTTTACCATCGGCCAAAATAAAATATATCAGCTAATATAAAAATTAAAATTAAAATTAAATACAACAGTTGGTCAGTGGCTTCAGCCATCACTGTGTGGTACAAAAATAGCATTTGGTGATCAGTTATCTTGACTTAAGATCGCGTCAATCATCTAGTCTAATGGGGCAAGTCAGTAGTAAATAAAAACCTGTTTTATTATTTGATTCTTTGTAAACTACTAGGGAAATAAACAAAACCCGCTTAATAACATCGCCGGGTACAGTCAGTACGTTTGTATCATTAAAACCAGCCTGTTTGTTTGCTATCAGTATTCAATACAGCCTCACTGTGGGGCTAATGGTCAGACCAAGAAGGCAAAAACTGAGGCCAAAGGGATTAATTATATATTCATCTGAGCCAAACAGAGCCAGGTGTCAGAATGAGGCTGAGTCATACATAATGAATAATGTTCAGCTACAAGCCAGAAAGCCATTTTTAACACTTCTCATACTGTGTCACAGTGTTAAAGCTGCCATGGAATAAAGAAAGGGGAGCTAATTATGGGAAAAGTCTAAGTTGTATGCTGTGTGTGTAGGTGACAACTTTTAGAAACGCAAAGTAAAGGACACGAAAGCTGCTAAAAGCATGCATTGCACTCACAGTGGCTTGCAATTCAGTGGTCTTTTTATGTATTGGTAGCCTTCAGTATCGAGTTGAGGCATTTTGGATGGTAATCAGGCTTTTATGGCCAGTCACACATTGGCGTTGTTAATGCTAATGCAACCGCCCAGGAAGGGTTGAGCGATGTGTTTAAAGCATCCAGCTGCTACCATCAATGCAGCAATGACAGGCTGCTGATGTTTGTGTGCGTAAGGCAACAATCATTCCCGATTTCATTGAGAGACTTAAATGAAGAACTTTTAGATGAAGGAGTTAAATGAACAAACAGGTGGGGGTCATTCATGTCAACAGAGTTCGAAAGCAGGGTTTGTGAAATAGCTGCAACTTCTAATAGACTGATTTGTGTTTCTGTGCATGAATTTAACAGTTTTTATGTAATTGGCCAACATTTTCATGTCCCTGATCATGATTTTAGTCTGTCTGTTGTTTACCAAGTCGTGTCCAAGTACATATCAATATTGTGTGTACTTGGACACGTGAAGAAATCCACTTTCGGAGGCTCAAGGGACTTGAGCACTCACACCGGAGACCAAAGTTCATGTCACACATCATAGATTTTCACACATTCGTAGAACCCAACCAATATAGCATTATTAAGACTGATACTGATATTTAGTTATTTAAATCTGATACTGAATTTTTTCCCCCCCTTTTATACACAAGAAACAAATGGATAATGGATTTGCATTTACTTTGTGTAGTTATTTATTACATGTTTACACTCTGCCCAACACCGCTTAGATTTACTGGTTGTCATGTTTGTGGCGCCCCAAAGCGTGTTGGCTTTTGTTGTTTGGACAGTAAAAAGAAGAAAGGGTTTTTGAGGTGAAGCTTAACAGGTAGTGAGAGAAATTTCAAACTGAAACCTCTGCACTCTCAAGGCAAGACATTTCACCATGAGATCACTGGACAAATGCAACACACCAGAAATGGAAAACATTATGCCTTCCCATAATGCTTAAGGCAGATCTGAGACTCACCCTGGCAAGGCTGACACCACCAGGAACTTTGTAGGGGACATACTTCCTGTAGATGTGCCCAACCCTGGAGCAAGGAATGTCCTCCATCCGACCACCACACATCCACACCTACAGAGACACAAAGAGAGAGAGAGAGGGAGTCAGCAGTGATAAAGATCATATCTGAGAGTGAGTTTGTGTAACTGAACAGCCTGGAATTGAGAGGAGCTGATGAGGTTAACAATTCAGAGATGAAACTAAAAACTATGTGAGAAAGACAAAATGTGGGAAGACACGACCTGGAAAAGCAATGGAGAGTAGACAAGGTCAAAACATAAAAAGAAAAAGGAAAAATGGGAGAGGTAGGAGGTGGACCTTTAAACCAAAGAAGGGTAGGGACTGTATAGGGCACGCACAGGGGTGCAGGGTGTGCTGACTTGGTCATGAAATCCTGGAGAGAGGAACAAAAGCAGGAGGTTCAAGTAGCACAAAGAGTTGAAAACTTCAAAGAATTACAGATATGGATCCTATTTTAGAAAGACTGCAGAGGTGATAGAACTTTTTTAAAAGTTCATGCGTTTCTAGATTGCACAGAGACCAAAGGGAGGAAATTACACTTAAGAGAACGACACAAGTCAATCATGCTTAGCTAAATGACAAAGACTCAAATTGGATTTGGTATGCTACTTAGCGAAAGCAGAGATACCTTTCAAGTCTACAGGGTGTGCAAATCTAGTAATTTAAAGCGAGAATTTCAGTGATTAGACACATTAAATTAATGAGAAGACTTTAGGGTCAAAAGTTTGGGGTCAAAGGTTCAGATAGTCAAAGAGTTTGGGATTATCTTTTTTTTTTTACATTACATAGAATTTATTCTCTCAGTGTGCTGTTGACGTCAGCTCATTTTTCATGTAGCTGAAAGATGTGGACGTGTAACAAAGAAAAAGAAGAGATTAATTACCACCTAATTATCAGAGTTTTGGTATCAATCACAAAATGTAGTCTGATCTTAATCCAAGTCTCAATTATAGACAAACGCAATCTGACTGACAGATACACGTGTAGATAAAATATGCAAAAAAAAACCCCAACTAATAAAAAAAAAATCTAATAAAGATTCAGCTGAAACATTAACACAGTGAGCTGCACAATAATGATCAAACTAATATCCAATACAGATGTGTTTAGGCTACAAAATGTTAGTTAGAAATCTGTGCTGCCAACTTCTCCACAAGCTACTGGGAATTAGATGTTCCAGTTAAGGAGATCAGGTCGGACATGTGGGTTGTAGAGGTGTTCTCGTCTATATATAGACATGCAAAATCTGCTCTTCTAAACAAATTAGTGTGAACTAATTTTCATAGCACCTTAGAAAATTAATATCAATACCAGTGAATGCAATACCAATAAATATTTGGTCTGTTAAGCCAGTTAAAGACTTACAATACTAGTTTATTATAAATATTACGGACTAAGCATTTCAGGAGATTAGGGAAGAAGATGGACTCCTACTGGAGCCTGAAATTTGGAACAAAATCTGTCTAAAAGCCGGATTAAAATACATCTACTTTAAATCAGGATTTAAGATTTATGATTTATGCAAGATTTTTTTGAGTGTACTTTATATCATCTCCACCAAGGCCTCCTCTGACCTTTGCAGCACACTGTCCTCCATATCTGCCCAAATCTTGCATTTAACTCCTACTTCTGTCGTGACTTGAAGCTCGAATTTCTGATGATATAACAGTTATAATATGCTGTCTTCGTAGAATTTGAAATTAAGGCACTTTAATCTAGAAAACTCTTCCTTGCCTTCAGCTGAAGGTCAAGACATTTTCTCAAAGAAACCTCTCTGATGATGAAGATAGAGGCCGTATTTAAACTCAGGCATATAGTAATGAGAGCAAAATTGTAATTTCCCACCTGTATGTTGTTATACTTCCCCTCCTGATTCTCCAGAGTGGACATCAGCTGGCTGCTATTTCAATTCAATTACTCCTTGTCAAGTTTGTTGCATCACTCCATCTTGGACAAACAGAATCGGGGGAAATAACAGATTGAATCTACCCTCTGCACATTGTGCTGTAGGGGGAAAGTCTGACCTGCTGCACTAGTGCCTTCCATCCCCTTCATCCCTGCACTGAAGCACTTGAGCTTAATAACAGGGGCGCCCCACCGCAGGAGGGATCAAGAGCTCGAGTTCAGTGGCAGTCAGATTAAATTAAAAGTCTTATCACTCACCTCTAACACCTCAACCTCTACAATCTGCTTACCTCAAAACATGAACACCAGAAACCACAGCACTGCGGCCCAGAGCAGCCGTACTATGTCCTTTTAAAGTACCATGTTGTTTATATAGCGCCTTTCAAAAACAAATTATAGAATGCAATTACATTGGCATAATGCTGAAGGCCCCAACACCTCAATAATTTAATTTCATACACATAATCAATCTGATTATACCTGACTTTTGGCACCAACTTGCATCTGAAAAGTCAAGTGAGGATTGTTTACCTTTATGAGAGAAAGGGAATCCTTCTTAATGTATTAAGAAGTTATTTTGGCTCTGCACTCTAACTGCAGTGGTGCTATGGATCGATGTTTTTTAGGAGAAGATGCCAAGAAATCTAGCATACCAAAAAAAAAGGCAGGGGAAAAAGAATGCAAACTAGTAAACATGGATGAAAGCGATGTAGCTCTTAAATTATTTTTAACAAATCACCATTGCAAATGTCTCTTGAAGGGCTTTGATGTCTTTTCATTTAAAAGGACAAAGAGGATAGGGAAGGAAACGCTACAGCAACACCACAGTATGATGGAAGAATTCGTCTCTTTTTTTAGTCTAAATAAAACTAATCTCACCCAAGAATCTCTCAATCTTCCTGTTATAAACTCAAAGCTTTAGTCACTAAATCCATTAACCTTTCATGCAGAGTTTGCTTGCCCAATTAGGCAAAAAAATGAACAGCGCATTTATTTAAAGATGAATGGTGTCTGCTAGTAAAGCCTGATACACAGAAAATTAAATTTAACGGGGATTTTAACAAGTGCTGACATCAAAGATGGTTTGACCTTCAATATATGTGGTTCATAAAACTTCTTTCAAGCTTTCAGAGCTGTCAGCTGTACGGCTTCTGTGTCAAACGGGTAGCAGTCTACATCAGCTAGCAAATGGTTTAAAGTTGTTAGTTCATATAATTTTCTTCTACTTTTGTTTTAAGGTCACCTCTAAACTGAAAACTGAACCACAGCTCTTCATTTGTTAACCAGCAACAAGTTTGGATGCTGCTGATGTGAGAATTAAAACGAATGGTGCTTTTTTCTGAAATGGACCAAGGCACAATGAGCACCCCTGTACAGAACTGAAAGGGCAACAATGACAAAAGATATGACGGCTTGATGAAGACGGACAAGGCATGAAAAAGAGGAGCCGAGGTGGAGGTGGGTTGCAAAGCAGCTTAAAGATTAAAAAAGTATTTGTCTTGTAGCTTTTTTTGTAGTTCTGTACATCACCACAGTGGATTGTATATCAGACGATCGAGATGGGTAGACTTTCAGCTTTGAATCAAGGCAATGAGTAAAAGTATTAAAATAAACCATTTGGGAATCACAGGCGTTTGTACGCAACCCTTCATTATCAGTGGCTGGTGACATCACCAGTGCAATGCACTACGGGACTCTGTGTCACGCAAATATGTGTTGTACACATGAAGTATATGGAGATAGAGGTTGGTTTCGGGTTTGAAAGTTAAATTCATTTATTCATTGCGAATGAAGGGTCAGCTGCTATCCGCTAAATTAACATTTTTCCACAATTTTGCTTTTTCAAGCTTGAAAACAACAAAGAGGAGCTGAGGCGAAGGAGATAGCAACTGATGGCTAGCAGTCAGAAGAACGAAACAACAACAGTATTTTGTAAAGAAAAAAAAATGTTTGCGCGGTCACCCCAATACCATACTGGTAAATTCTAATTACAACAGATTTAACTGTGGTAGTTAAATGTCATACAGCAGTTTACGTTGCATCCCTTAAATGTGGCAGTTATCCTGGCTGTAGCTGTTGATGCAAGATGTTGATGCAAGTGAAAGAACCCATCATTAGGCTCTGTATGATGACATTGAGTTGTTAGGCCTCTGTCGCTCAGGCCCAGAGATCTGTAAGTGAACCCACGGCGACCAAGTTTGCATACAGTTGCATGAAAGACACCAGCTTGTCTGTGAGCACCGAACACTCGGTCAGTAGTTGGCGAAGATATGCTTCATCATATTTTCTAGTCTTTGGTTTGGAAGCATATTTGCGATGCTTCATCTTCTGCTTTGTGTTTGTGTGGGAGCCCCGTCAAAAACCTGCCCATTAGGCCAGCAGTGTCCAAGCATTCTTTTTTTTTTATTCATACCGCGCCCCCTCTGCAATGGCTCTGCGCCCCCCCCCTAGGGGGCACGCCCCCCACTTTGGGAACCACTGTCTTATACAATGTGAGAATGCAATCAAACTGTTTATCAGAGGGAAATTGTAATTGTTAGGATATTCAAGCCTGATATTAGCTGGCATAATTTTAGCTGATAACTAGCTGCTGTTGTTTAGCCAGTATTCCACATTAACTGGTTTTGACAAATAACTGGTTAGATTTGTTTAGCTATTTCACTCTGCGTGTTCCAGAAGTTGCATCCGACCAGATTATCTGCCTCGTAGAAAAAAAAAAGGGTTGTTATCTCCGTGATCATGCTTACTCATCCAGGTAAGGAAAATACCAGAAAGTTGATTCTATTTATCTGGACGTAGCATTTTCAGAAAAACGCTACGTCCAGATGAAAAGAATCAAGTTTCTTGGGTTGCTCTATATTAATTATAATATTATCTATATGAATTTGCATGAACTGGGTAGCAGCCTTTTTTTTGGCAAACTTTAACATGATTAAATCATATGATGTGTTTGCAGAAACTGAAATCTGTGGATGCAGCATCTGGAACATGGAGAGCAGAATATGTAAACAAATCCAACCAGTTAATGTAAAAACCAGTTAACCTGGAATACTGGTTCTTGTCAGCTGTCTGGAAATGGGAGGGGTCCATATCTAATCTGCTGAGACTTTTGTAACTGTGACAATATTGGGAATGAATGAGCATATTTATGCATGTTTTCCATGTATAAGAGCCTGAGATGAGGATCAGGAGATGAGGCTTGAGGTGAGGAGGAAGAGGAGGACATTTTTATCAAGATGACGATGGCATTGTCTCTTTCCTTCACATTTTCTTTGGTGAAGGGTATCCCTTCTCCAAAGATAAAACATAGGAATGATGCTTCATACCTTGCGTCTGAAGGTGTAGACACAAACTGACACATCCCTACATGGCAGTTGAATGCCTACGGCCTTTCATCTCCTCCGCCTTTTGCGTTTTATGTATGTGGCAGATCTCTAGTCGGAAGGGAGATGTCCTTCCAGACCACTGTACTTAAATTTCTATAAATAACCTAAAAAAAATGACTGACTGCAACTTTAAACTAGCTTTCGCCTGATCGACTGGTCCTTGCAAACAGAAGGCGTGAACAGCAGGTACATAGAGCTTCAGTGATCATAACACGAATAGACACATAGAGGTATGAGTAGAAAAAGACACGTGTTTTATTCTAAAACCAAGTGTTCAGAGACGTTTGAGAATCACATTAGATTCCCCTTTAAATCTAGTTAATTCTAAAGATCAGTCTGTGAATCACATGTAAAATGGGTCAGCTTCATATCAGATTCGTGCTGTTTTGAGAATGGTTAAAAAGGTTGAAAAATCAAGCTTACATACACTAGACTTGTTAGAACAGGGGTTGCCAGCATTACTTTTCCAAAAAGCAATACTGATTTATATAAATCAGATAACTGAATAGAAACACAGTTAAAGATAACACAATGAAAATATTACTAATGAAAAAAATTCAAACAACAATGGGAAAATTTAAATATGGCTAGTTGTTATTTTGCGCTGAGAGTCCTTAAGGTTGTACTTTTGGGATTTTTCAGGTTGGATAGAGATGGTCTGTGGTTTGCTTCTGGCCTTGGCTGGCTACATTTCACCCATGTTTGTGCAGACTGTCATTTCATGCTGGAAATGATTTAACGCACACTATGAATTTCTTCAAATTTAAATCATTGCCTCTTGTAACCTCTTGTTCACAAGCAGTATCTACCACAATTACAGCTGTTATATGGCAGCTGGGATAGGCTCCAGTACCCCTGCAACCCAGAACTGGATAATTGGAAGAAGATGGATGGATGGGTGGATGGAATACCGTAACGGTATTACATTTTTGACAGGAAGCCAACAAGATTAGTTTAATGCTATTTTTTTAATGAGGTTATTAAATTAGTTCATCTTAAACTGATATATAAATGCTTACATAATTAGGCTCAGCTTTGCTTAGCAGCACCTGGAGCATTCAGTTGGAACTCATCATCTCAGTGTTGTTGGACAAACACTTTTTATTTTCTGGGGATCAATATGTGGCATTTCTTACCTGAAGAACTCAAACTCTGAGAATGCTAGGGTGCAGAAAATCCTCCTCCAGCATCGCACATTCTTTCTTCATGCCTCTTTGAAACAGCTGTAAGTAATATTTGATAGTAGGCTGCATGACTTCTTTCTTTTCCATCTAGTAGTTTGCAAATATCAGGTTCTGAAAAGTATCTATTTTAAGTATTATATCTATTAGAAAAATGCAGGAAAAAATACTCAATATAAGAGTATTTATATTAGTAGATGTTATTTGCCATTTTATCAATATTTATTATAGATTTCCATATGGATGATATGTTAACATCTTAATCTGTAAAGTAATTAAAGCAGTAAATTCAATATTGTGCTGTAAAAAGGGAAATATCCCTTTGTAAAATGTAGCGGAGTAGAAATAGAAAGTAATAGTAACAGTAATTACTCGAGTACAAGTATCCACCTAATTGCTTACCCAAACAATAACTGTGATCAGCAAGCACCTTGCTACTCATCCCAGATGGGACTCAACCTGACAACCTCAGCAGGTGCCCTCAGCTCTAGTAGCCATCAGCCGTCAGTAGCTATCTTACAGTACTCGCCCCCATGTTCTTAGTTAAATTTCACCACTGATGAGAAACAATATAGAAATTAGTCATCTGACTCAGCCCTTTAAATGAAATAAACAGACTTTGAGACTTTCCTTGCCATCTCCCAATGTTGTTTACAAATGCAGACACACTTTGAAAAGCTAATGAAAAATAAAGTGTCACACTTATGGCTTACGGACATTTTTGTATATCCAGATGGCATCACAGTTAATTGACAAATTATCACAAATAGATTACAAGTACTGTAACTGCCAATCCTTGACCCTGTTCTACAGCAAACTGATCATAGCTTTGAGTGGCATCGTAGCTTTGAGGACGGCAACTTACTGCAAGACCTGGTCCTCATCTTCGAAGCTACCATTTCAAAGGTGACGAGATCGCAAGTTCATCGCACACGGTCACATTTTGGTCATGCTGCATACTCAAACCACTGTTTTCTCTAGTGTTACTGTGGAATCAAGTACCAGAGCGTATCAACAAGGTGTCTTCACGTCATGCAAACAGTCTAGTTGTGGTGACAGACTGACAACTAGTCTAGGATGAACACTGGATCTCCCCATGACAGCTGGGATTGCCTCCAGCCCTGCCGTGACCCCTAAATGGGATAAGTTTCATTCATAGCCAGAGGTGGGGTGTGTAGTGGTGGCAATTTTAACCAATATACCTGAGTTTGTATCTGGCACAACCATCTTTGACTATCTTTCTTTTCCAGGGGATGTTTGTTTAGGTTTCAGCACCAAAGCTACTTTGTTAGGTTGAGCAAAACCTTATAACTTGTGCTGAATTACACATTTGTACTTTGATAACCACACCGCAGAAGGCAAAGTTCACACACCTCAAACACAACTTTTCCTTCATCTTCTTCTGTTCATCTGACATTTTACATGTACTTAAATAGAGGCTAGAGATCGCCTGTGTAAACACCAGCCACTCTGACTAGTCATACAATAACACAGGCCATCGTTTTTCTTTTGACTCACAATGACTCAGGCTTAACTAGAGCTCATCACTCAGATACAGAAAGAGGCTGATTTTAATTCTTGTGTATTTGTTCCTGCATGTTGTTTTGCCACTATGTGATTTATTGCTTGTCTCTGTAACTTAATTATTGCCTTGAAGAAGAAGAGAAGCACAAACATGGATCATGTCTTCATACAGCGCCTGCAGAACAATATCATGATTTGCCTGCACAAACAAGTGCCACGACCACTTCTCTGCAAACCCATGCAAACTGAATATGTCACATCTTCTCCTCTGAGTAATCTTGCAGTAATGGCATCTGGGCGAGGATGGTTTTGAAATGTGACAGCAGCTATGTAAGTATTTTCAGCAATTTAGATCTCAAATTGCGGCTGTCAAGAGCATTTTGAGGCTTCCCTCAGTCATGCGTGGCCCCTCAAATTCTGTCCCATGTCTCTATCCTGTCTCAATCCCGGCATCTTTGCAGGTTCACTCAGCAACCTCTGGCGCAATTACAGAGAGTTATACAAGG
>VVHJ01004135.1:41157-53489 GCA_015107715.1 Tylochromis polylepis | reverse complement strand
TTTGATCATTATGTGTGTGCGTGTGTGTGTGTGTGTGTGTGTGTGAGTTTTCCTACCTTGTAGGTCCGACAGGAGGGGTTGAAAGCATTTGTTCCACAAACAAATAAGGTATCTTCATTTTGCTGCAGAAGGACTTTGATGAAATTGTGACACTCATCCTTCGGGGAGAGCAGGGCAGGAAAAAAAAAGAAAGAGAAAAAGAAGAAAGGAAGTCCATGGTGACATCTGTATCTGTAGCCACATGTGGGTTGTTTTTTTTTCTTTTCTGTCTTTTGAAATGCAGCATGTGGCACGCGGTGAGCAGGGAGAGGCATATGTAACAAACACAGTATCATGACATGCATTTGATCATGGCGCATAAAGGCAAATCCACAGGAGATTTTAATGTGCCATTTAACGTCTTCTCAAACAATAAAGAAAGTGTTATTAAGTTCAGAAAAAAAGTAAAGTTATACAACCGCAAGATATGAAGATTCCCACTGATGTGCTCTATAAATTCTGACAGCAGAAGGTTATATGAACTGCAAGAAGTGTCTTATTGCACCTTCAGGATCTTGTGTCTTTAAAATGTGTGTGTTAGAGTGACTCTGTGTGTGAGGGAGAGAGAAAGGCAATGAAACAGAGACACTGTGTGCAATTACATCAGTTACAGGTTGTCTGCCATGCACAGTGTGTGACGGACTAAAAACGTGACGTCTGCTCTATAAATGATGTTCGGGCGTAAGCACGGAAGCTGCAGTGTTTGCGCGTGTGTGTGTGTTTTCTTTACCTTATGCTTCCCTTTCATTCTGCACGTGTCCACATCTGCCTGTCTGGACTTCCATGTCATTTTCTGTAGAAAAAGATGGAAGTGAATTGAAGATAAAGAGAAAAAGAGAGAGTCGCAAAGAAAGCAGGCTAAACAGTGAGGTGGAAGAGAAAAAAACAGTCAGCACTATGGAGCTCAATAACCCACGTATATTAAGATCAATAATCATCATTTGAGATTCTACATCATTGATTTCTCTCATGAGACACCTGCTCTGAGGCAAACTTTATTCTAAGTTTGTTTGGAGATCATTTTACTTCCTTGAACATCGAATTTTCTGCCAGAGGGAAGGAAATACAATACTGACCCCGGATCAGAACAGACTGTCCAAGGACAGATCCGTGGACAAATCTGTGGATTAATAGGCTTGCCATCCTTGCGTGTGCACATACTCACACACACACACACGCACTGCCTTGACCTGTGGATCAGCCCTCTTTTACTTGTCACTCGACTACAAACAGACATACGCGTAATCATACGTAAGTTATAGCCATGCACACAAACGTGCACACACATACACACCACGCGTGTCCCTGGCCTGTGTCACCTAAGGGTCAGCTCACAGCCACAGGTTCAGACCACTATGTACCTGCCGCTGTTGTACAACATGTTTGGAGCTCAGCCACTGATTAAAGACCCTCAGTCATCAATCAATCTGAGCGTCTCCCACCAGCCTTTCATCTGCAGCCTGCTCTCATTAAGACCCACTTGCCAGGCTCTGACATTGAAGTGGATGAGGTGGAGGGATTGCTGGTTGTTGTATCCATGAGAATGGCCTTGTCTGAATTCTGTTTGCATGCATTATGTTTAGGGCAAGTGATGCCAGCGAAGAGTGGTTGAAATGGAATAAAGAGTGGGTTATTACAGTTGAGGCCCTATGTAAATATGAGACCCTTTTTTGAATAATTTGAAACTATACAATGGGGATCTTCTTCACCTCTGCATCCATATTGTCTTTCTTCTGCTATTCATCTAACCTTTGCTTTTGCTCTCCATTTCCTGCTCCTCCCCCCCTTCTCCTTCCTCCCTCTCACTCTTCTTCCGCTGTCCCCTCAGCTTCCGTTACGCACCCATCAGACCTCTCGCTGTCCCACTGATGAGCGTGGATGACGCAGGCTAGCTGATTGATTAAATAATCTTCTTAACAGGGTCACCATGGCGAACGCGCCAGGTCCAATTGGTGAGCGGGTGAGTAAGACTGCTGGCAGGCGCACAAATGCACCCACATGCACATACGTACACACAGTGGCAGTCAGAGTGAGGTTACACTGTCAATCACGCGGAGAATAACACATCCTCAAAGAGGCAGACGTCTCACTCACCTTACTGAAAAATATCTCTTCACTGTTGGCAGTGTCTGTGTCCACTGTGTATATATGATCCCTGCAAGTGATTGAGGGAAAGCGAGTAAGGAAGGGAGAAAGAGATTGGGAGAAAGAAAAGAGAGAGATGAGCAGAGGTCAGACAGCAGCAGACAGTCAAAATTCAACAAACAATAAACCCATTTCTTTTCTTCCCTCTCTGTTTTCCCCCTGCAGGCAGCAAACAGCGTCAGAAAATGGGGCTTTGTATAAACTTTGTTCAAACTTCAAAAAATGACAATAAACAAAAGGAGGCCAGATCTATTTGCTCTGTCAGACAGAAACAGTCAACAAAGGTTTGGAGCGCCGTGGCGCAGGCCTGGGGACAAAAGCCTCTTTGTCCCAGAGAAAGGTCTTGGAGGGGGGTGAGGGAGGAGGGAAGGCTTGAGACGGGAGGTGCCAAGTCACTCAGAGCTGTTCAGGTCAATTAAGCCTAGTGTTTGAGCCACAGGAAATCTATACTAACACTCATTATAGCTCAGACAAGAAGACTTATGTGTGTTGGCCTGGAAATATACAAGCTTCTCCTGTGTTACACAGTCCAGCCATAAAGGCCCCAGCAGGGCATATGGAAGACATAAAAATCACAAGGGTTAACTACATCTCAGACAGACGGACATGGCTGGTTGACCAGCCATGTTGCTACACCTTTTTACCATGGAGAATTGGGGTGCGGACATGGAGAGGGAGGATACAGTGGTGTGGAGGTGGGAGATAGAAGGTGTAGAGGTGGCATGAACGGAAGAGTCAGAAAGAAAACCTGGTTTATTTCTTTTGAGGAGAGAACCAAAGGTGACCGTGCAAAACGATGTAACCACTTTAATTTGTTGAAGATTAGCTGTTGAACGTGTTTTTAATCAAAGTGTGTAACAGTGGCATCATCAGACTCACGGCTTAATTATATTCCAGCTCCCCAACCTGCGCTTAGCCAGCCTGCCTGCCTTGCTCTCTCATTAACTAAATCTAATAAAGTCTTTGGAGGAACAGGCATCTTGAAATGAATCCACTTATATCGCTTTCCTGGGGGCCACCTCAGTCTCATTGAGGATAAAACCCAGTCTACTGTACATTATCAGCCACAATTCTTAAATTGAATAATTAATCTTTAAGAGCGGTTGAAATTAGGAAAACATTTCTGCTTTCATCACATTTCCAGAGAGGCCAGGGGCTAAATACCTGTTTTTTCCTCCGATTTCTGTCAGTTTGACTTCTGAAATTTCTCAAAGAAACTGTAAAATACATCACACAAATGCCTGTTTTCTCTTTTCATTTCTCCACACTGAGGCTGTTTATGGTTTCTATATTAACAGTCCATTGATTAGATCTAACTATCAGAAAAATATACATAATCAATATCATCACCTTAAAAAAATGAAGAAAAACCCCCCCACATACACGAAAAACACAAAAATTCCTTTAGCAAATTGCCATTTAACATTTAAGAACACAAAATGTCACGCGTTCAATTCATTTACCATCCCTTCTCAAACTCATTTTCACAACACAGCACATTCAAGTCCATTATTATGAACAATAATGACTAATTTCAAAGTTGGCCTCTGGATTACCTCTCATAACTAAATGTTTGTGATTATTGCTTTCAGCTGAAATAAAAAGAAAAACCTTTTCATGAAAAAAGCCAAACGCAAAGTCAGCTTTAGGTCACTCAGATTCATCCCATGGCCTTCCTTCCAAGTTCCTTTGCTCAAGCAAATGCCAGATGCTGACTGTCACTGCGCAGTCTGCCATGATTAAAAACTGAGCAAGTTACAGGTTGTTGCGGCTCAGGCCAAAACCACAATCTCCACTCCAAAATGTTTTTCATTAGGCCTAACTGGTTCTACTGCCATTGAACTGCTCTGTGCTAATTGTTCTGGACTGATTTTCCTGGGTCAGTCGGTCTTGTCCTTTTCAGTATTCCTTTCACTGTAGTCAGAATTACATGTTCTAGAGTAAATGTGACTATTTAAAAAGCTGACTTATAAAAATCAGCACCACTACATTTAAAATTGTGGAAAAACAGAGACACATTTAAATGGAAATGAAACACACGAGGTGATAAAAGGGGTGGATGATGATCACTAAAATGTTCTGATTTGTCTCCTTAAGTTCAGCAAGTTAACTTGTTTTATCTTTATATTAAAATTCAAACTTCATATTGAAAAAGACCTAAATAAATCAAAAGCTATTAAATCAAAGGATTACTTAGCGGATTTATTGTAATCCCCTGGGTTATTTTACTGTCTGAAATTTTAAAACAGCTCACGAGCAATCTGTAATTGACTTCTACATAATTTTCAGTAGTAACCATCCCAGCGATTCTCCCTGACTTGTGCCTCTCTTATCCCGGTGCTGACAAAGTCCTCTAGGGCTGAGGCCTTCCCGCCGCAGGTTTTCTGGTTCCAGCAGAGATTAGAGAGAGCCAAGCGATGAGGCGTTCCTCAAACATCCTGACTGGAGATGGAGGAGTACAATGGAGCGGCTGTGTCTGTGTCAACACCAGCTTTCCAAACACACACACACACACACACACGTGCACGGAGCCCCCACCCCCGCGTCTTTACCCCAACAAAATTTCACATGCACCCTTTCCCCTATTCGGCCCCGCACCTGAACTCATATTACAACACAGTCACTTCCTTGTGGTCTCTGAGTCACATCTATGAAACATGCAGAAGAAAGAAAAGAAGCAGAGGCAGAGTACAGCATGTATCTGTACAACATTAAACTGGATGTCGTAAACATCCGTACTATTTTTTTTTTCTAAATCTTAAGTTTTAAAATCAATTACCTACCTTCCAGGCAGTATTCCAAGTTATATTTATCTTTTATTATATGAAAATCAACTTGCAGAGATGAAACCTGCATAAAACACATGATCCATCACAGTCACATTGTTGCCAGTTTGTTATTAGTTATTGTCATGAAGTATGATCTGACCTTTTAAAAGCTTTATGATTCAAAACTGTTACTATTATTTCTTTCTTGACTAATTGATTAACGTTCAGCTGATGTTATGACAAAAAATGGTTGTTTCCCACACTCCAATATGACCCCTTAAAATGTACTTTTTTCTTGTCATATAAACCCAACACACAAAATATCCAATGCATATTTTCTTAACAGGATAAATTCTGAGAAAAGCAGTACATCTTCACAGAGAATCTTTGACATATTTTCTTGAAAACATACCTGAAATGAATAATGGATTTTTCTTCTTCTTTTTTTTTTTTTTTAATAATTGCTGAAAAAACAGATTCTTGGATTATAAAGGCTTCATATAAACTTTTCATTCTAAAGTCTTTAAGAAAGGCACATACATTGATTTTTTTTTCAGACTGTGGTGGGTTGAAGGTAAATCATTAATTTGAAAAACTCTTAGGAAAATAACCAGGAAATGTTTTACTACTATTTTTATGTTACTACAAAATAGGACACCTTCATCGTAGTTGTCACTTTGAATATATTTCTGCATTTCAACTGATGGTTTGCAAATATTTTAACCCCCCAAAATAACCCATACTGCTAACCCCGCAACATATTCTGATTTCAGAGACGCTCTTGCCTGCTGAGCACAGTACAAACTAAACAACCTGTTGTGAGTAAAAGCTTTTGTTCTTCCAGGGCAAAAGTATGGCAAAGACCAATTTTATTATGCAACAGCCCATTTCCATATGTGCTGAGCAGTTCACTGTGAATACAAAAATAGATGTCCTATTGTATATTGTTTTCAGGACTGGAATCCATTTGCTGTACTGATGTACAAATTTTACTTGTAAAATTATTTATGAGAATGAAAAATGTGATATTCTGTTTAATTTGCATGCATTATGCAGCTTAATCCAGGTGTTTTAGATCAGATAAGTGTCTTAGAATCAAGTTTTGTAAAGAATTAGAGACCACGGCATAAGTAATAACGGCTCTTAGCTCACATAGACTAGCCACAGAACTTCTTCTTTGCTTTGCTCCCTTTAGGAGTTACCACACTGGATCATCTGCATCCATCTCATCCTATTACCAGCATCTTCTTCTGTCACACCAGCCTTTGTATTTCAATACATCCATGAACCTTTTCCGTATTCTTCCTCTCTTCCTCCTGCCTGGCAGCTCCATGTTACACGTCCTTTGCCCATTACATCCACTATCCCTCCTCCGTACATCCAAACCATTTCACCATTCGTTCTCTAACTTCAGGAATATAAAAAGTCATGTTAATGGGATACTCTACGCTTTATTGTTTTATTGGGCTACAACTTGAGCCGTGTTGTGTTGGCCTATATTTGTTTGGCAAATTGGCAACATTAAAAGAATGAAATATTTGCACTTAGCAGCTCTGCAGTGTAACTGTAGATACAAAACTATCACTGGATTACTTTGGTAGTGAAGAAACTGAGAAAAGCCTCATGATTCCCATGCAAGTCGTGGAGTTGGCAGGAGTTTTGTTTTTCTTTTATTTCTCATGAGATTCATAGATGTTTATTCATAGTGAATGTGGGAGATAAACAATTATATCTCCAGATCCTGTAAGATGCTCAATGTGTGTGTGTGTGCGTGCGTGCGTGTGTGTGTGTGTGTGTGTGTGTGTGTGTTTAATGTTATAGTTTTGACACAACTTGCAACAATCAGCTACGAATTCAAATGTGTTTACAAGGAGCTTCTGCTGCAGTAACTGCTGCCCTTAGCAAACCTCTCATTGTTTTTAAAAGACCAGTATGCACCTGTACCTTCTAGTTTAGGCAGTATATTTGTCTCATGCCCTATGCCACCTCCTTCTCCTCCTCCTTCCAATACTCTCCTCAAGAGGTACTCGTCACATCTTGAAATCTTTGCCATGCTCTTTGCCAGTTCTGCTTGTTCTGATGTTAAAATTTGCGGTCCAGTGACATTTTTTAAAAGCAAATGCCTTTGACCCGGTCTTTACTTGGTTACAACTTTAGTAACTTTCTTAACTAAAATCCATGGGGTGCTTTGCTGTAAGTCATTCACTTTCCCATAATTTTCACAGCACAGTACTTTAACACAAAGGAAGCAGTTCTATAGCGCTGTGGTACAGATGATGAAATTAGAAACACCGTGAGATTCTGAGGAACAAGAAATGACAGGCGTCTTTGACAGTGGATGAACGCGATACATTGGGTATCAGTGTGAATCATTTGGCGTGGGCTTCTCATTTCCCGAAATCCTGGGACAAAAAATGCGTGAGTAGGACGGAAGGTATGCAAATATCCTCTTAGGCACAAAGATGGAGACACTGTAAAAAGATGGGTACACAGTGAGAAAGGGCTGAATGATCCAGTCAGAACAGTAGACTAACTGAGCGTGGGCAAGAGTGTGAGATTGAGTGCAACAGAATGACAGAAAGGGTCTGCATCGGACATGTAGCCATGCGTGGCCACAAGAACACAGGCTCTTTGTGTGGAGGAATGTCGTTTTCATAACAGCGCATTTCTTCTGGGGTAACCACAGGCCAGCGCGGTCCATCTGCTGGGCCTTTGTAAAACTATCTACCACTTCAGCGGCAGAAAATAGGGGAACACGATTAGCATGCGTCCTGCACCTTATTCCACCATTCCACTTTCCGCAAACCTAATTCCTGCAATCTACCCTCCTCTCTACCTCCCACCCTTTCTCTCTCGTCACCCTCTTCACCTATATTCCTCTTTCTTCATAACTGGATCATGGGTGGTGGAGGATGGCCCATTCTGCATTGTTTTGGCTTTCACTGGTTCAAATCCTCTTCACAAAGTAGGCGGGAGGGAACTGGGGAAGCCAGCAGGCACCTTCAGGCTGTGAAGGGAGCTGTTGAAGTTCTGAATGGGCTGAGGGCATCAAGAGGCCCTCGGTGATGTGGTGGCATGAAATCCAACAAGCCAGGGTTCACTCACCCCCAGGCTGAGGCAGGTTGTTCTTTTCGAAGGTTGGATTTCTCATTATGGTTTTCAGAATTCCCTCCACCTTTCCTTTTGTGTGTATTTGTATCTGAATGTATGTGTGTTTTTTGTGCGTGGCTGCTTCAATATGGTAAGGGGCATGTTTTGAGGGTGCACTCTTGGAACAATTAAGCAGATATGCATAATAACTCAGTATAAGATGTGATTTCTTTACTGAACCTTACCCAGTAATCTTACATTTAACTTCCAAGGAGCTCAGTATGGGAAATATTTTGTTTGTCATTCCTAATTTTTAATTAATTGTTTTTTTAATCCCTTGTAATTAAATTGTGAATTGCCTGTGTACCCCAATTACAAGAACATGCAATTAAGCATGTTGTTAACATACAGTAAAATGATGCTGAAGATGTTCTGTTGTCTAACACATTACAATATGACAGTTTTAACTTTTTACTTTAAACTCCATCAATGTTCATATTCTATACGTGCATTTTTCAGGATACCATACATTTTCATATAAACTCAGTTTTTGTAGCATCTCAGTGCCAAAAACACCTCTTACAAGCAACTATCACCCAGGATACTCCTCACTAGCTAACCAGAGGAGCTACGAGAACAATGTGGCACTAACTGTAGTGTAGGAGTTACTCCAGCCAGGCTGTGTATATATTTTTCTTATATGATCTGCAGCAAATGTCAAAAGAATAGGTGAAAGGACTTTTTATTTTTACATGCTTGCAGAGTTATTTTATGAAATTAAACTTGTTCCAATTTTCATTTCAGGTGATTATGATTACCGAAGCTGCAAAAGTTGGTTCAGAGTGTGGACATGGCTGGATGTCGTCGGTGCTGCGAGGAGAGGGAGAGGAGGCAACCGTGTAATCCCCATCATTAGTGGGTTTTAACAGGATTTGGTGGAGCTACAATAATAGAGACTCTAGTGGCCTCCACTGCGAGACCCAAAGAGACCCAACAGGGAAGAACAGCAGCCACAGAGGCATGGCTGTTCTAGAGGATTCAACGGAGACAAGGTAATCACGATTTTTGAGTGTTCGTCTGTGAGTGCGTCTCACTGTAATCACAAGTTTTGGTCTTTCACTCACGGTGATCACTCTCTCTCTCTCTCTCTCTCTCTCTGTCCGTCACACACACACACACACACACACACACACACATTCTGTCTCTCTGATTCCCATGCTTCCCAGCCTCATAGAGGGGTGTAAACAGAGTGTGGTTGGTGTTACCATGGTGAAGGGTGACTGTGGCCTAAGAATGGCGACTATGCCCTGCATGTGGAGAGGTCTAGGATATGCTCGCAAGGCAGGGTATATGGCAACACATTCACACATACCCGCATGCGCAAGCATGTATGGACTGTCTTTATCATTCTCTGCATGTCTTTTCTCCAGCTGGCGTGAACCTTTAAGACACCTATTCATAGTTTCAGCCATCATCTCCTCTGGTAACACTAGGCAAATGACATATTGGAAACAGGCCATGACATGATCGTACAGACTTTAAACAAATATCCACGTCAGTTTAACTTATGTGGCAAATCAAACAAAAAAAAAAATACCCCGTCAATCTTCTGTAAGCAACTTTGAAATTTCTAGACTGACTTCTTCATCCAAGATTGAAGTATTGCACCTGCCTTTGATGTCCACAAACACACACACAGTTTTGCTGAGCAGTGAGTGATTATCACCACTATTTTGCCCTTACCCTTTGTATTTACCTCCAAATAAAGCGGTTAGACAATGTGAGGGGAAAAAAGAGTGTTAAAAAGACTGTTTCCTTATGAATATAGAGACTCTGTAAGCAAGGGATGAGATGTCTGGTACTGGAAACTGCTTATAGTCTGAGTTCTGTTGATCAAACAGGTTTGGGCAGTCTTTGGTTGCATGCAGGCTCACAGTTTATGTGGAGAGCAATTGGAAAAACCAGTGGCTACTTTGAACAACAGCTTTTTTTAAAGCATGCAAACAGAAAGTCTTGCCTTAAATATTATCGGACATCCCCTTTCCTTCATATATTGACATGTGAAGAGCCAGTCTGTTTTACCCAATCAAACATTCTAAGTCCAGTAATTTTACTGGGCAGCACAGGAGTAACAAAATTTGCAAAGATGACATTGAAAACTAGAAAAATATATCCCAAAAGTACTTGATCTAAACAAAAAGCATTAAAACAGTAAAATAACTGCTTAAGTGAGGATCTTTAAGGTTAGGCTCAATTTTGCAAATTTTCCACACTAAAAAGCAGTTCTCATTAAAGTAGAAGTTGTGATGAACTATCTTGTTTACAGCTGACACACACACAACCATTTTGCTCTGACACACACACATGTGCAAAGATCACAATGATGAATCTCCCATTGCACTATGATGAATTCCCTCTGAATGGAATACACAGTGTACCCTGACCATGAAATATGGACCTCTGGCATGCGAGTCCTCCCGCGTCCGTCTCTCACTGAACAAATTATTGCTTTTACCAAACGTGACTCTGCTGCTAAACATCTAAAATACACATGACAGCAGACACGCATAAACCACCAAGCTTGCACATTAAGATGTTTTTATGTTCATTACCTGTACTTTAATATACACCATGTCTCAGTTTATCATGGATAATGTATTGTTGATTGCTTCAAAGCAAGCAGTTTGCTCCAAGGCTGGATCTGGTGGTCATTAGTATGACTTCACAGACACCTCTTGGCATGACTTCCATGTTGTATTTCCATTCTACTTTATTTCTCTTTAAGATCTTATTAGCAGAAGATCTGCTCTGCATCCTTTTTGTTAAGAGAAAATATTTAAGTAAAAGTGGAAGAAATCAATACTATACTCAGTCCAGTGCCAGTCTTATGAAATCCTAACAAACAAGAAGGCTTTTGAAAGGCTGCATATGAAAAGACTGCAGTCAGATATGTTATCAAGCTGTAGCATCCCTCTGGATAATGCACTTGATAGAAACTTGGCGATGGAATCATATTCATAATATTAAAAACCCAAAGCAGTCATGAACCTGAATACATAATTAACACCCAATATATACGAGTCTAATAAGGGTAATGGCGTTTTACAAATATTAGAAGATATATATGACCTCATCAGCAGAGGCTATTTTCTTTACACTTACGTACAGATACACTGGCTAAAACAGGGCTTGATCGCCTGATTTCACCATATCAATACACTTCATTCAAGGCTCAAAACTAAGGATAAATTATCAATCGCTGCATCTGTTGCTCAGTTCACACATTGCCAAAGACTTGACTCTTTCTCTCTATGGATTAAGGCACTTTTGTCTATTTACAATTTCATTAGTTGCTATGTTTGTATGCATCTCACAGCTTAAAAATCTTGTGATTTTTTTGCCAGCACCAAAACAGGAGCCAAAGGGATTTAATACACTGAGCAGTCATTCAAAAAACAGCCTGAAACAGTGTTGGGCTTTGGACTGCGTTCACAGTGGCCATCTGCAAGCTGCTGCACACCAAGAACTGAGGCTCACTGGTCTAGAGGCATGATGGCAGAGCTGTGTGACGCTGGCTTCAGAATAAACAAGCCATTTGACTGGACAACTGTTATAAAAGCAACTATTGATGTTGCCTAGTTTTCTTTTTTTTTGGGGGGGGGGGGGGGGGGGGGGTGTTTCCACCATTGTGCGTTGTTTTGTGGCACGAGTCTTGCTGGGTTAACTGCTGGCTCCCTTTCACATTGATTTCTGAAGTGGTAATTGTCTGTGTTGTTTGCCTTAAACTGTTTGTCATTTAACTTTCGCGTGTCTTTATCGACATTCTGTTAGAGCCGATGGATGTTTGAGGAAGGGCCGTCGTTTGTGTGTCCATGTTATCGACTCCCAGCATTCTTCTCTGTGTCCGGATCAATGGCGGTCATTCGACTCAGTCTAATCTGGGGCAGCCATTCCAGTCATTCGGGGTCACATACTTCGGCCATGTGTCTGCTTTTAGCAAGTGTAGGACTGTTGCACCAGGTCACCTCACACATGCAAGGCCCTGCAGACACGATCACAGACTAGCTTCCACACCCACCAGCACACATGTTCACTACCCTTGAATGTATATATTCATTTACACACATATGGCCATTAGACAACTGGTCAGCATACTAAACTTGACACATACACACACACACACACACACACACACACACACACACACACACGCACACACACACACACACACACACACACACACACACACACACACACACACACACACACACACACACACACACACACACA
>VVHJ01004135.1:12081-41137 GCA_015107715.1 Tylochromis polylepis | reverse complement strand
ACCCACCAGCACACATGTTCACTACCCTTGAATGTATATATTCATTTACACACATATGGCCATTAGACAACTGGTCAGCATACTAAACTTGACACATACACACACCCTCTTTCACTCACTCTCTTACACACACACACACACACACACACACACACACACACACACACACACAGTCAAACCCCTCCAATGAACCCCATGTGTCTCATTTCCCTCCCTTATCCCTAAGGCCTCTGCCACCCCATGTGGAGCAGGTGGGCGACAGGCAGACCAAAGTCTCTGGAAAAACCACTGCACACACATGCATACACACACACACACACACACACAGTGCCTCTCTTTTTTTAGTCTGGTTTTTCTCGCTCTCCATACACCTCCTCTTAATGACCAGAGATATGTTAAAAAACAGCCCTCTTAAAGCAGCAGCCTCCCTCAGCCACTTAATTTGACATGCTTCGGAGGGAAACAAAGAAAGACCCCTATTGTGGCTTTCAACAGGATCCAATCAAGCCTGCCACTCAATTAGCTATGGAGGGCAGAGAACAAGCATATAAGGATCAGTTTTATTAAGGCCTTTTTAATGCTACTGTAATGTTATATGCTGAAGGTAAACCTGCCTGTTAATGGAGCTGACGGGTTGTCAAACCACTCACTTTGCCATGAGGCGAAGCAACATAACCATTTTTAAAATACTGATGACAAGAGGAAAGACAAAAATCAATATTGATTTTCTCCATGGCTCCAGATGCTGTAAGTGAGTTATATTATCTCAGGAAAAATGAGTCACACCAAAGTAAAGATGCACAGGTGAAAAACACATTGATGGATAGACAAAAAGCAATAAAGGTAGGTGACAGACCGGGGAGTGGGGGTCAGCCAGACAAAGCGACAAAGAGTTTTAAAAAAAAATCGATTTTTGAAAGCAACTAGGCCGGCATAAAATGGAGGAATACTTTTTGTATATCCTGTATTGCTGTTTATTGACAACACAAAAAGCAGAAAAAACTGTTTTCTTTGACATTAGTTTTTAACTTATCTGCAGTTTATCTCTGTGTTTGTGTGCTTGGATGTTAAAAAAACAACAACAAAAAAAACAAGGTACGAGTCTATAGGGACATCGTACAAGGTAAAGGGGGATTTGGCAGACAGTGAGCTGAAAATAGAAAACAACAAAGAGGTAATGAAGGGAAAAAGTCCAGACTGCTAAGTGATTTCAGGTCTCAGCATTTTGCTCTGAATTATTCCCTCCTGATTAACCAAAACTTTAAAAGAAACCAGCACAGCAGGCCTCTGAAGTTCAGCTTGATGGTCCAAAATATGAGGATTTTACATTTATTGAGCTAAAGCAGGAGTTCACAAAGAAACTGTAATTAGTATTAGGTCATAAAGAATGAAATAATCCTAAACTTGATTTACTTAAAAATCCTAATTTATAATGGCCTGCATTTATTCCTTATAATTATTCCATAAATGAAAGCAGTACAGCATGAATTAATGTCTTTCTCTCTAAAATTGCACAAATTTAGGTACTATCACCCACCTGGCAGCGATGTATAATGTCCTGTTCATAATCATGATGAGCTGAATGTCCAGTTTGTGCCGCTGCGTGTTGTTCCTTCCAGGTTTGTGGCCTACAAACGCTGGATACTGCTTTGTGTCTGCAAGAAGGAGGACAAAAATTAATCCCTGCCTGTGCCCACTTGTAGTAGCTCTAGTGAGGGATTTCATAATTTATGGCTTTCACAGCTTTTGTCATACGTCCCAGGAGTTTTGGGTCAAATGTCAACCTATGTGTCTTTGCTGGATAAGAAAACGCTACCACAATTGTCAGCTGAGGCCCTCGTGTAACCATAAACTGTAGGTTAAAAATATGCTGCACTGTACCATGCAATCGTTCTATTGTTAGTGGTTTTGGATGAAAGCGCTTAATTTGAATAAACACTGTGACAGAGGAGCGCAGGTCTATGTGAGGCTTTCTGGCCTGTGTTTCAGTTCCCTCGGACAGCGTTAAGCCCAAAGTGAGCACAGCAGGACAGGACGGGGAGAGACACAGAGAGAATCAGCGGAAACAATGACCATATCTTTATAGCCTGCCACAGCATTTACACTATCACACACAGCATTAGGAGCCCAACAGAAAAATAGCGGATTATCCTTTGATGTAGGGTGGGCTCCATTTCAAATTCTGCCTTAAGTCTTTCATTTTTGTGTGTGTAGAGGGCCTATCCTTGGGCGCCAAATTACGCTCCATGCCTTCAGAATGCGTTGAGTGTAGGGTATGGTGGGGGTTGCTGAGGAAAGAAGGGTTGAGAGGGATGTGGAGGAGTGAAAAAGGATAGAACAAGTGAGACAGATATCGAGAAGGGGATTTGCGAAGTACAAAACAAAGAGGAAAGGGAAAAGAGTGCACGCAGAGTGCGAGGGAGGACTTGTAATGAGAGAAGGGACGGTGCTCAAGCAGAGAACGAAAGAAAGACATAAAGAAAGTGAAGAGAAGCAAGAAAAAGGATATACTTACAGTTGCCGTGTGAGATGCTAATAGGCTCACTGTCTTCGGGGAAGCCCGCCCCGGCTATTTGCAGTAGTGTGAAGTAGAGTAACAAGGCCTCTGACCTCATGGTCGCACCAACACTGCTGCTGCTGGTCCTCTACTAGAGATTTGCCTCAGCCTGTACAAAGAGAGGCAGAAGTGGTGGACAAGGAGGAGGTGGAGAGGGATGACAGAAGGGGAAGAAAGGAGGGAAAAAAGGAGTTTGTCAAAAGTGTTTTCAATTAACTCTTTCATAAATTGCTTTCCTTCTTGGGTTCTGCATGAAACAAAGTAATGAGGAAGGCTGGAGACTCAAGGAGAGGCAGAAACAGAAAGGAATTACCCAAAGAATTTTCAGTCTATCAGATTTAGCTGTTTGTGCATTTTGTACGGCCCAGTGCAATGTTCCAGAGATGTATTTGTGTATGCAATTTTGATGACTCAAGTAAGCCACGATGGAAGCAAAACGAAATTAATTGGATTAGGGGTGGTAATATGCGTCACAGATCGATGTCAAGCAGAGAAGATCTCTGTGCCTCTCTCTCTCTCTCACTCACTCTCTCAGTGACAGGGTCTTAGTGAAGTGTGAGAGCTCTCTGTGAGATTAGCCTGCTGAAAAGTATCAGCAGCACCTGAAGATGGAAAGGAATGGCATGGCAGGCACCTAATTTGCCACTTGTCTCTTACAAAGGTAGCAATCCCATGTCCTAACTCCTACAGGTTGATGACTTCCACGGACTCAATTACCTGTCTGGCTATTAAAAATTTCATTTTCAGCACAGCTCTGGTTGGAGAACTGTTTCCATTATTTCCTATTCATGTTTTTTTATTTTTGCATTTGGTCTCTACACGTGGTATCTGTTCACAAGATTCATCATTTCCATGCTTCACCATTCATCGCTTCTATTCCAGCCGAGCAATGCATTCTGATAGCGTTTCAAACGATGGGGTGTCGAGTCAGTTGCTCCTCATTTATGCAAATTAGGGGTATATAGTATGACTCAGCGCCTCTGGAAACTCCCAAAAACTTTTTATCCATCCATTGTCGATGTAAAATGAAAGTTGATTCTCAACTCTCCTCATTTCTTTCCAGTGTTTTCAAAAACAATTTTGCCAGACTAAAACGTTTGTTAAAGGGCCACCATGTTGGTTAATTTTTTTAATCCAGGAGAAGACAGCCCCCATGAGGCTTTCAACCAATCAGGTGCAGCTTAGTGTTTGCATGATGCAGAAGGTAGTAGGAGAGGTAGAGTCCATTTTAATCATCTATTGTGGCACTGTCTAGTACAGGGGTGAGCAACTCATTTCACCATGGGGCCACATGAGAAATTGGGACTGTTGTGGAGAGCTGCACCCCTAAAAGGAACCCAGTTCTGCTCATTATTAATTTTAACTCTTTATAAGCTTATTGCTGAGGCCCTCCACAATAACCCCAGTTTTTCATGTGGCCCCTTGGGAAAATTAATTAACCACCCCTGGTCTCTAGCTTGGCCATTGATCTTCCAAAGCTGAGGTGAAGGGAGATCCCTCATGTGCAAAAACCAAAGATACTATATAAAATGTGAACGTAACCATAGTTACATCACCCACTGGTTAGTGAGGCCTTTTTTTCAACAAGCATTTTCTGCCGGTGTGACAGATAAGGGACTGGGACTAGGCTAACAACTTGTCAACCACAAGTCAGAAGCTAATTAACATATTCTGGATAATTCTCTTTCCTGACTGACTGAATTACCATAATTTATAGAATAGCCTTCATGTTCTATTCAGTATGACCTGAAATTAGTCTCTTAGCCCATAAAGCATTTACTGAGGTCATAGAGCACAGGAGCTGTAGCCCTTTTCCCATAGACTTCTATACAACCGAAAATGCTTTTGCAACCAGAGAAGTGGCCCCTGCTGGTCATTAAACACATGGAAATTTAAGAAACTTTCATTTTCAGACCTTTAAAACTTGTCCATCTTTTATATGGTCTGTGGTGGAGAAAAGGTGCAACTGTGGACATCATCATTTAGCTTAAATAATAAAAAAAAAAGCCTAGAACACTCCACATGCTCAGCAAGTTAATTTTTCTAATGCAACTTATATGTGCCCGCAGAAGTGGATTTTACAGGAGATGCCCTAAAATCTGTTGATGTAATGTCTTCATAGCACAAACCATGGCAACTGAGCTTTTTTGTTGCAGCAGTTTGTGGCAACCAATTACACCCATAAATCATCCAAGACAATTATTGCGTCTGTAATCTAATCAAGAATAAAGCATTTGATTTGCATAAAGCACCTTCTTTTTTTTCTCAGATGAAGCTGCAGGGGTGAGGTTGCTGGGTAAATGGAGTATGGGATGCTTCAGGGATGAAGAATTGAATAAAATAGTCGATTTCATTTGCTCCAGTCTGATAAAAGTTGTTTATCCCACGCTGTATTTTCATTTGCTATTGTATGTCCAAGGGGAGCACAAACTGTAGGGAGGAAGGAAGGGGGGAGAAAAAAGAGGGAGAGGGGAGGGGTAGCTTTCTCTTTTCTTTGTCATGTCTCTCTCTCTCGCTCTCTCTCCATCTTCTGTTCCCCCTTTCTCTCTCCATGCTCCTGTGAATCTCATTCAGGAGAGGAATGAAAACACTATTCACTGGTAGAATCATTTTAACACTGAGGAGAATACCAATACTAAAGCCTGGATACGACCTTGATCTCACAAGCCGCTCCGTTCCCCTCCCTCCTTTCTCACTCCCTGGTCTAGTCCTCTTATCCTTACACTTGTTTTTTTTGTTTTTTTTGTACTACTTTATTTTATGAACGGAAAAAAATACAAAAACTGATTTTTACTGCAGCTTTTCCTTCATCACACAGTTCAGGCTGAGTGAGCTGAGCTTGCACTGCACACTGCGACTTTATACAAATTGTAAATAAAATGCACTTTTTCTACACAGTACAGTGAACAACTTTAGAGGGCTTAAATGTATGTCTGGCCTGAGTTTTGACCCTGAACTCCTCCAGTAATTGACTGATTGATGAGCAGAAAGTGGCATAAGACAGAGGGGTTACCCTATAGGGACCTAACTCAATGGATGATGGATGGAGGCTGCACTGACCATGAAATCAAGATGTGAGCGCTATACAGTAAAGAGGAATAACTATAATTGTATTTTTAGATCGGACCTAATTACGTCGGAAATACCTGTTTCTTCCACATGAATGTAGATCCCGTACGTCTATTTTTTTTTCAAACATCAAGAGATTAATCATATAGTAGACATTTCTTTTAATCAGTGGCTGCCTAAGGAGAGGCACGTCGTCCATCTATATCAGTGGGTTGTAAAAAGCTGTTAGGCAAACCATCTCACACAACCTACTCTGATACACAAAATAAATTGAGCACAAAATGGCTTAAGTGAAACCCCTAAGACTTCCAGTGGCCCTTTCATTACCAGCTGCCACACATGAGTAACAGGAGGGAGCGGGACACAGTCTGTCTTTACCAAATTACACTCGTTCTATGGAAGAGCAAATTGCTTCCTTGTGTGAGAGTGTTACTGTGTGTGTCTTACACTCTTATTTAAAATGTTACCTTTATATAGTACTGTAGACATCTGTAAAGACGTGCGCAAACTGAGAACATCTAGCAATTCAAGCTTTGGTAATAAATTACCTGCAAGCAAACATCAGACTCGCACAGGTGGGAGTGTGTGGATTTCCTCTTTTGTAAAAGCTTTCGTTGAGAAAGAAACGAAAGCTTTCTTTCGTCATAAGAAATAAAGTGCAACAGTGGATCCTTTTGTCTCCTACTCAGGCTTTTAATAGCTAATAACATTTTGAGAACCTTAGCTGCTGCTCCTTTACAACTCCTGCAGACTTGCAGTGATAAAGTAGCTCTTTGTGTGTGTGTGTGTGAGTGTGTGCGTGAGAGAGGGGGTGGAGTTAATCAAGCTGGATGTTGGCAGGATGCCGCCAGCAGGTAATAAAAACACAAGGACCCCCCAGAATCCCTCTACGTACCACATCATCTTATGAATAACACACATGTGCATGCGGGCACATTCATTCACACTCTCAGTCACCTTATGGTGCACAAAAGTAGAAGCAGAGAGCCTGAAAAAACACACATAAATCCCAGTGATAAAGCAATAAGTAAATGCATACATCTCAAAGAAGACAAACAATCACAGATGTAAGCAGCTACCCATGGGGGCAGCTGACCCAAGCTGCATTACCTTTAACAATAAACAAATTAGCTGCCTAATTATGTTATTGCCGCTGTTGTATCAACATGTTAACTATGGTTGCTTGGAGCTTAAACATGAACACAATAACACACATTTATTATAAAGACAAGGTCAGCAAGAGTGCGCTCTAGGTGATGAACAGGAAGGAAATGTTGGACAACATTTAGCTATAAGTTTGTTTGTCGGTCTCGTTAAAACTACAAACAAGCATAGAGCACACAATCACACACCTACACAACTAGTTAGCCTTGACAAGGTCCCAAATGTTCGGGTTCTGAAGTCCCCACTTCGCTAATTGCAATGGAGTGAGAGACTGCCATTCAATTACATGTGGAGGAGACCAGCTGATGAAAGACTGATGCTTCTGAATTTGCTGGTAGCCCAAGAGAAACAGCAGCGACAGTCTGTTAGCTAAAAAACAATAATTTTGTTGAGAGACAAAGCCATCTAGGAGGATTGTCTATCAGAAGAAAGTGATGTGAAATTGGTACAAAGCCATAAAGCCTGAAGAGGGAAGCTGTCTGGGTGGGTGGACGGGTCCACAAAAAGCAGAATTTAATATGAAAGGCAGCTTTTTATTTTTGTTTCCTACATTTTAACCCAAACTGTGTGTTAGCGCTAACCAAGTGTAACTCTAGCACAGTATGATTAGATAGAAGTTTTATTTATGACAGCTTTGCTGCAATTGCTGCACACTCCTGTGGATACTCATGCCGGATCAAAACCCTTTCTTTATGCAATTCTCTGTGGCTTTCCTATGTGCTTGTGTTTGATCATTTGCACTTAACTTCGCTTCACGGCCATCAGTCTGTACTTGAGCCCTTGCCTTTGGATGGCTGCTACGTATAGGTGGATTTACAAGGCACAGCTTTACAGAACAGTCCTCTTGTGTGGGTGTGCCTAATGTTCTGTCATCAGACATTGCTGCGTTCCAAATTGTGCAGCAGAGATGATGATACTGTCAAACGTCTCATTGTCATTACAGAGTATAAGAGATATTTGTTTTTGCAATTGGCTTTTTGATCATCACAAGGAATGGAGGAAGTGTTCCATATAAAGGTTTAAAAGTAACAGCTTCTGGTAAATGCTGTCTGACAGCTTTCATATGAGCGCAGTCTGCTTGTGTTTATATTTGGCAATATGGGTAATGTCCACAGATTGGTTTTGAAGGTTTTACAGATGACAGGAATGCCAAAGAGAAGGGTAGCTTACTGGCAATGTGCTGGTACGTGTCTGTAATTATGGTCAGTTACCACATTCGCAGCAGTTGCAGCCATTTGTATCTGTAATTGGAATTTCACAGTATGCATAATGGAGGCCACATTAGTATTCGTTTTATCTCTTTTGTGAATTTTCAGTAGTAATAAAAGTGTTGGCCTAACTACATGAATACACGCATTTGTCAACTTTACTTTCAATCTGTAGACCTTTTGGAACTACTCCTGAAGAAATAGTTCCAAAGAAAATTGTTAACACATGTTCTGCCAAGAAGAGAAAATATTATGTGTGTGTATGTGTGTGTGTGTTTTTTTTAAAAGTCATTTTGTATTTCTGTGATTTGAGTCACCTGCAGTGTGCTTGGGTAGAGGCAGAAAAGTAAAAAGAGGGGTCAAAACCTGGACAAATGGAATCAGAACTGACAAAATACCTCCAAACAAGAGATAAAGCAAGGGTTCAAACATCAGTAAAAGCAGTTTTAAAAAAAAAGTATGTCTGAGAGTAAGTAGTACTTTGTATGTGTGTTGCTTTTCAGAGTTGCTGGAACTCACTGAAAGCTGAAGTGATTTTACAGGTGAATGAGTGACAGCAGGGTAATTCCAACAACTTCAGAAGTTTCTGTTGTGTGACAATCACCCAGCGTTAAAGAGAAGAAACAGGCTTTACACACGCGTGTTAACACAACACAAATCACAACACCAGACCACACTAAAACCAGACACTTTTACAACACAGCCACAAAAATATCATATTGCTAAACCCTAACCGAGATGCCACTACTATCCACTATGTCACCTGTTCACAGGGATGCTGGAAGAAATGCAGTTTAGAGGTGAAGTGTGAAAGTAGATGAGAATTGGACCAGGCAGAGAAGGTTGAAAAGACGGACAGGTGAGAGCAATGCATTGATCCACCATATGGGAATAAAAAAATGGAACACATCCAACCACCTAGGGCTCCCAAATGGGGAGGATACCTTGGCAGGTGTTTACCTTGTCAGTCCTGGCCTGATAATCAGAGAGAAAAGACAGGAGGAGCTGTCTGCCTGAACCCAAGAGGCCGTGATAAGAAGAGGGAATGGAAAGAGAGTGAGAAGGAGGAACTTGCCTGTCTTTCTGAGACCAAAAGCCAAACTAGCATCCAATATAAACACACACAGACAGACACACACTAGCATGCATACTCCTACAACAATCCTTGAGCTATCAAAAAGCATACTGGTGTTTTCCTTTTCCTCCTCCGTTTTTCATCCCTTAGATGCTGCTTTGAAATGAATATCTGTATGGTGGTAATCCATCATGGTTTGATTATTAAAAGACAATGAAGTGGACATGAATGAGGCACCCTGTCGCTTTAGGCTCTTTATGGAAACAGAAGCCAAAATCCAAGAACGTCTCCCTTTAAAGAGGTGACGGATTGATTCTGGAAGCCAGCCAAAGACGATTCAAAAAGACGAAGAGGGGAAAAAAAGGGGGGGAAAGAGAGACAGGAGAACAGCATGGGAATAGAGAGGCAAAGTGCCAATTTGAAACAACTGTAACCTAGCAAAGATATTCAGAGACTGGTGATAAGTGTCTATCTTTATAATGTGATATCATATAGGCCTACTATTAGGCCTCGACATGCCTCTGTGATTCTTAATCATTAAAAACAATTATCTGTTGTGAAGTAATGGATATTCTTTTTCGGGATGTTTTCAGGACACTCTTTGTAGCAAATTACTATAGATATAGAAATGAGAATTAAAAGAAAAAAGTGAAACCTAAAAGAGACACAAGGAAAGGAAAAGAAAAGATAACAAAGGAGGGAGGGGGAAAGGAGGGGAGGTTAATGCATGTTCACTGTCTGAGAATGATCCAAAGTAAACTGACATCACACCAACCTCGCCACCAGCAGAAATCAGCAGAGGAGAAAGATGAGAGGAGATAACTACCACTCTATGTTCGTGAAAGTAGGTCAGGAACTTGTTGGGCTGCTGGGCCTGAGATGAGCTCCCAAATTTACTCTGGAAAACCTCTAAGAGATAAATGTTTAACCCTCAAGACAAATATATTAGACAGAGGTAGAGTTAGTTTAAATGTATACTAGAAAACAAATGATAAATGGAAATAGCGTGCATTTTACTGCTGAAATGTTACTGTGCAGCTAAGTGGGCATGGCTCTAGCAATGGCAGAACTGGTCAGGCAGTTAGTGAATGCACCATAATGCTAAATTATAAACCTCTGAACAATTGCAACGCATTTTACCATCAACATAAAAAAACTGTATGGGCTGGTTAAATTCTTTTGTTTGAATCTCGTTACTAACAGTTTTTTGGTGCAAAAGTTTTTCAGTTTTCTTTTTTTAGTTCATTTTTTTGGCAGCATGGTGCTACAATAGTTAGCACTGTCACCTCACAGCAACAAGGTTACTGGTTCAAACCCAGCTGGCGTCTTTCCGTGTGGAGCAGGCATATTCTCCCTGTGCCTGCATGGGTTTCCAGGTATTCCTCCCACAGTCTGAAGATGTGAATGATTCCAAGGCCGATAGAGTGGTTGAAGTGTGCAGAATAAAGCGCTGTATGAATGTAGCTTGTAGTCTCTGAGTGATCAGCAAGACTAGAAAAGTACACTGCAGGCCGAGCGCTACTGATCAGTCATGTCGCAGCAGGCTTTGATTGCATGCAAGTTAACAGTTCCATGTTCAGTGCAAATGAGGGCTGGCATTTGCCAAAATGCACTGGATAATGGCTAGCTATAATCTGGTGACCATTTAGCTTTTTATTACAAATTTTTACGTTTTTCTGCTTTAGCAATTTCTGCACATAACTTAAGATCTTTGCCAGGATATCTGCTGGCTACACCCAAAATCCCCCAAGCTGGCCAGAGCCTTTAGCACTCCTCAAGCCAACAGACTAGCCAGTATGTTTCCTGATTGCTTAATAAATGAATCTGTGAAATTTATTGCACACATTCATATTTGTAATTACTTTAGTGTTTCATCTAGTGCCATCATCAGCCTATAATTTGCTTTGTATGCTCAATAGCAAATGTTAGGATGCTTATGTGCTAATATTAATTAATATATCTGGTAGACATTTTGCCAGATAAACATCTCCACCTCAGCATATGAACATGTTCAGCGTTTAGCACCAAACCTGCGGTGTCTTAATCCAGTGTCAGAAAGCTACCGTAGACTTTTGTTCTAAGTCTTGGTTGCTTTCTCTTTTTCAGGCCCACATAACAAGTTGCCCAAAATGTTCCCTCACTACCTCTCTTAGACATAATGAAAACATTTTTTGTGGTATCACCATCGTTCTTCCTTTTCTCGAATCTCTCTTTCTACTAATTATATTTTCAAATCTCCCTGAGAACAGCAGCAGAGAAGAAAAAGGTGAATGTGGGATGTAGGTTGCTTCTCTTCTTTGCTTTGTCTGGAAAAGGCATTTATGAATCAAAACGAGACACACTCAGTGACACACATTCAGCCACACGCACACACACACACACACACACACAAAGCCCAACTCACATCACACACACAACGGCTGCTTAAGAGATTGCGCCCCCTCCCCCCCAAAAAAACAGGTTACACATTTAAATATCAGAACCTTTTCCAGGCCTGTCAATCATTGGTCGTGACGATATTAGCAGGGCACTCTAATCACTCTGCAAGCAGCTGATACAGAGCTGTGTGGGCAAAGCAGAGAAAATTGCTGCTGATAAGGACATGCTTGGTAGCACATGGCCTTCTCTGTCTCTTTTGATCCAATTATCTCTTTGGTCTGAAACTCTTCTATCTCAGTTTCTTAATATTGCCTGTCCCTTTGCTCGTAATATGTCTCGTAATATCAGGGCATTTTTTTGTCAATACATATACTAGTTGGTCATTCTGAGTAAAGATCAGCTGTCTGTGCTGTTAAGTTTGAACCTTGTCAAAAGAGCAAAAGCACCCAAGCGATACAAACTGAGACTCAGAGTTTTTTTTCTGAGGGAAGATATGTATGTTTTTTAAAAAAAGAGTCAGAATGTCACTGAGCTAAATGCCACATTAACTCTATGGAGACAGATGCTGGAATGAGTGAAGTGGTGCCCTGTGGAGCAGCGATTGGGGTGTTGAAACTGTCACACGGCATAATGTGCATTTTACTTAGAAACTCACTTCATGAAGGCCAACTGCAGGGTGCCTTCAAGCACTGCTGCACCCTTTCATGCTATGCTTAGTCATAAAACAGACCTGGGACCTCCAGCCTGTAAGGTTGGTGAGTCAAGTAATGCTTTAAATTAGGGTGCCTGGGGTTGGAAACATATGACAACATATTTAGAAATGTGTGCCCAATACAGGAAGAACTAAATGAATCTCAGACTCTTTTCTTTAGTAAACATCAGCTAAGCCATCAGCGGGGAGAAGCATAACAGAAAAATCCATTTCTGTAGGGCTCTGGCGAAGTATTTCCAAATCCAAAATGCATGAGCCCTAAAATGATTTTTTATGTAATTTCTACAAGCATAAAAAAAAGTTCACTTGGAGGAAGAGGGGAAAGCAGGATAAACTTGCAGCAATCCATGCATAAGTTTTCTGAGTCACCGCAGAAATTAGTGTGGGCATTTACAGAAGCATAGGAGAAGTAGGGAGGGACATTGTGTTCCCGGAGTATTTTTTTCCCCACAAATAAAAGAGGATGAGCAATCAATAAAACAATAGCTGTAATTCTGGCCCAAGAGCTGGATAGTTGCAAACCCTTTTCCTCGACAGGCCTGGGCTGTAAATGAGAAAAGTCTCAGAGTCAATATTCAATGACGGCTCGCTAAATGGTTTTTACTATGGTTATAAAAGGCTCAAGGAGATGTGGAGGAAAGAAATGGAATTTTATTTCTCCTTGCTGGACCTTGACTAAATAAACAAAGTTGTAATCAATATGACATGTATGCTAGAAGAAAAAAAAATCTAAAAATCCTGCATCACACATATCTCTGACTAACTAGACAGACTTTTGCGATGGCAAGAATGTACAACATATAAATTCATAATTCTTGTGTCTTTTTGTGTTGTTGTTTTAGATTTGCACATGCTTTAACGGTCAACCTATGCAGCTGTTTTTGTTGCATTCTTTTCCTCTGCTTGCAACTAAACTAGAAAAGCAGACACAGGATGTAAGAGGGTGGCCTGCAGGGACTGAATAAGAGGTGTTATGATTTTCTGTTGTTCTATCCATCTGGTGCAGTTTTCACATCTCGCAGCCTCCTGCTTCTTCATAATAGGTGTGCTTCAGAGTTTTACGAGGTGTGATACAGTCTCTGTCAGTGCCTCATTGTGTACCTAATGCAGTCATCACTATATATTTCCATTCAGCACACTTTACAGCATGTTCAAGTTTTTTTTGACAATCGATCCAAAGTTGTTTTTCACACTGTTGCAAGAATTCACAATCCTGTGCTGCTAACACTGGAACATCAACATACACATATCATAAGTAATGGGTCTTTGACCAAAGAAAGACGCACAAGCTGTATAAATGCCATGCAACCTTGTAAACGATGCTGCTGGATAACATGTTATGTGCATCTGTTTCTGTCATAAAGCCTGCAAATGCACCTTGATTTAATTTGCTGATTTTACCATCACACAAAATCATTTCAGCTCTGTTAATGACATTTTTCTTGTTGAGCTTCCAGTTCATTTGATGCAGGTTCCATTATGCTAAGTGACTGAGTCTGTGTCCTCGCTGATAACTGGCGCTGGCCTTCCGTTCCACAGCAACAGACCTATCAGATCTGACTGAGCATGATCCTAATCTCTATTAAGGTGGCCATGGATCGGGAAGAGAAAAGCACACCGCGAGTACACACTTTCTTGGTCCTTTTCTAATTACCTGTCTCAGACATTTTCAGTCAGTCTCTGTATACCTTATGTTTTCTCTTTCACTTCCCTGTACACCCCGCAACCAAACGCCAAATCCATCTTCAAAATAGAATAAAAACTTCTCCCACAGATGCTCGCTCTTTTATGACAGGAAACATATATTTATAATGGAGAATGGAATAAACTAAACACAATTATGGTCTGTGTTAGCCCGTGATATTGTGATACTGATAACAGAGTATCTTGTTTTGTGTTAGTGCATCACATCCAATAGCATTATGAATCATCTGTGATAAACCAGGACATTCAATCCTGCCTCAGCACGAGGCCGCAGTCACTTACTGACAATGCACTGTACTACAGTAGCTGTTGTATTGCCAATGTACAGAATGAATCTGTCTGAACTGTTATCTCCGCAGACCATATTGTAGGAGTGATGCAGCTCACATCCAGCCCTGTACTAATGAACGAAATGACAATGCTCCAGCAGGCAGATCACTGAGACATCCCACCAGTGTCCAAAACAAAATGTATGGAAATGAGATCTATTACACAATACAGAACACCTGCAAATAGTTCTGGATGTTGTCAGTCTGCAGCGGAGATTGTTATTACTGTTTCTAGTTTGTCAAAGGATGAGCTAATGCAATATAACAAGTACAGTTACCAACTCTCACAAAGGGAAGACTTTTGAATGCTATTTCTTCTTTATGGTTTGGCTTAACTGCCAATAATTTACCCTGCAGGAGAGCAAAATATGCATAAATTAGTACATTTATGGAAGGGAAGACAAAATGCCTTTAATGAAACACGAAGGAAGTGATATAACGATGTAATCCTTTACAAACCACTGTCTATGCCTGTAAACCTGATAAGAGCCAGGCCGATCAGTGTAATTAGTGTGTCACTATGCCCACACTACACATGCTACTGTAGCTAGCTGTAGTAAGACACGTTTCATAACAAGATGAATGCAAGCTTGTCTAAAAGCAAGCCCTGACTCAGTGGCAGCTCATGGTAATGTAACATATTTAATGTAAAATATAAAATGTGAACAAATATGTTTGTTTTTATTTATTTCTAGGCTTATAAAATAAACCATAAATAAAGTTTATTTTTATTCGTAAAGCCACACCCAAACCTTGAAGGTTTGTCAATAACTCAGTAATGAGTTGCAAGTCTGCGAAAAACTTTTTAAAAAACACCTTTAAGTCTGTGCATACATTAGGGTTCCTACAATACTAGAATTTCAAACTCAATACACAGGAAAATACTCATACTATAATTTTCAATACCGTGGATGAAAAAAATATGTAGATTAGAACAATATAAACACTAAAGCTATCTGACACATTCGATACCAACTGTATTATATATTTATAATATATATCATTTAAATTCTCTTAGGTGTTGCAAAAACAAATTAAAAAGATAATAGTTTTTGTTGTCTGAGGTATTGGTGTGCGTCTGGTGACTCACTGCTGACACTGTCTCAAATAGAGTTGGTTAGGCAGGTTATCACTATCGCTGTCTACTTACTGGTAGACAGAACTCAGCTTGAATCTGGGACTTTAAGAAAGACTTTTCAGACACAAATTCTTGTGATATCTCATATAATTAACACCATCCAATAAATTTACAGATGGGAACCTCTCACATTACTGTTACAATATTATCCATGTTGGCTATCAGGTAATTGCTAATAGTTAACACATTAAGGTGCCAGGTTAACATTTATAATAATTTCAGAGTTGTTAAATGGGGGGGGGCTTTACTGACCTCTCAAATTTCCTCATAAAGTTCATGCGTTCAGCTGCTAGTGAGGGGAGGGAGGGAAGTTGTGTGTCAACTGGAGCGTCGAAGTTGACACCGTTGCTAACGAATATTCAAGTCAATTCAAGCGCTAAATCACAAAAGTTGCCTCTAGGCACTTTATATTGTAAGCTAAAGACCTTACAATAATACATTATTGTAATATCCACTTTTTTTTTCAGTATGACAGCCTTAGCATTCCATGGGGGTGGATTATTACAAAACCACAGTAAACTCGAGGTATGTTTTGGGTTTCTGTGCATGTAGTACATTTGGGGTCTCAAATAACAGGTAAGAATTAACTTTTTACCACATGATCTTTGGATCCGCTTTTTACTGGCAAGCACATCCTAAAACTGAGAGCATTCGCATGACAGGCGCTGAAGCAAAAGTTAATAAACACTGAATGCCAGCATTATGTAATGAGCTGTATGAATACTGGTGCCACAAGAGAGGTGCATTCTTTATAATGAGACCACAAAATCAATGCAGAGGAGACGCCGCGCAGCTCTGCAAGTTCATTTAGGCAGCAGGATATAAGGAAAGCCCTAGGATGAGAGTGAATCTAGTTAAAAATGTTATGTGATCAGCTCAGGGAAGAGAAATACAATCCTCCCAATGTTCCGATTGTTGCATAATCGTAATGAAAGTTTGTGTGGCACTCTAAATGCCTGACTGGTTTGGAAGCACAAGTGAAAAGTACATATTGTAATGGAAGTAAGAATACATGCTGTTTTCTTTTGTGAGGTAATTTCGAAACAGATGAACACATGCAGTACAGCCACCTTTGGGTTCCATACTTGAAAATAAAGATGTTTTGAAAGAAAAGCTACAATTCAGACACACAGAGCTAAGACATACTGTACAATGGTGGGTTTTTTTACAGCTGCTGGAACCAAGACTCACATCACGAGTTCTCATATGCACAGTAATCATGCAATAATTACAGTGTACCATTACACTGAGCACTGGTTGTCTGGTTGTACTTCAGACTTCAAAATCATATCTAATTTGTATTTTTAAAAAAGTGTCAAATTAAATCTAAATCACCTCCTTTCTGTTTTCTAAGCGTCAGAACACAATTTACATTTGCACCGAAATGTATTTTAAGTATTGCATGAGCGATTAGGAGATCCTGCCTGTGCACAGGATCACATGTATTGCATTCTCTGTCTCTGCCTTCCATCACAAATTTCAGCAAAGTGCAGATGACAGTTCTCCGATAAGTAATTTTCCATGCTATGTCACAGCCTCTTTGTGATCACTAACTTCTTATATCGGCCGTGTCAAGCAATTTTTCTAATGGAAATGTTGCATTAATTCAGTGGCTCGGGCCATACATCATGCTTGTATATTTCCCTTGTGGGAGCTGAGGTGGACCAGGCCAGACAACGCTAGAGAGAGAGAGAGCGTTTGTTCTTCATATCCAAAAAATGCCACTGTATCTGGATGGTAGGATCATGATCACTGGATAAACTTTTGTCTGTAGAAATATACACCTAACAACACAGAAAAAATATGTGTGATCAGGAATAAAAGACAGATTTATTTAAGAGTCACACAAAGAAATGTTAAGTACAATTTGCAGAAACAAGTGCGCATTAAACCAGAAGAAAGCCTGTTTACACATAATTACTTGGAAGGTGGAAGATACAATTACTCTTTCTTTCCATTCTAGCTATTTTCTCCTTTTCACACCATAACTCTCCAAGTGTTGTTCCTCTCAAGTGATAAAAGCTTCAACAGCCTACCATTTCACGCCTACAAATCCTGATTACTTTTTTTTTTTTGTGGGAAGTAGGAGGGGTTAAAACTTGCTTTTAAATCAGCCACCAAAGAGTTTAGAAGGAAACACCAAACACATGAAGGTTCTGCTGAAACCCTTGACCGGTTCTTTTGCCTTTCATCTGTAACCTTCGAACCTCTTCCATTACCCCACTCAGGCAACTTCTAAAGATGTGCATTTACGACACCCTGCCAGCATAAAGGGGAGAACAGGAGAAAATAAAAGTGAGGAGAGCCAGACTAAACCTCAGCTCTGAACTATCGTGCTCAATCTGAGTGATAATGAAGGATGGAGTGCGAAGACACCGTGGAGAGAGACTGCAGTGATGGAGGGTTGTGAGTGTTTTTGAGACGTGGTTATGTGCTTGCCCTTGCAGGTGTTGTGTTACAGTCAGTTGGTCGGATGGTGGGCGTGCGCCTACCTGCAGCTCCCAGGTTTTTAAACCGTGGGACACACAGAGGGAAACCTGAGCCAGTCGAGCCCACTCACCGTGATGTTAAGCTAATGCCAAGATTACTGCTTCCTTTCAATCAAAACCCTGAAAAAAAAAAACCTAGTTATTTCCCTCACTGCCTGATATCTTTGTCTACAGCTCTGTATGCCTGACTGACTGCCAGACAACAAACTCTCAGTACAATCAGGTAAACCAGTTCCTCTTAATTATATGGTTTAGAACGTTCAGAAGAGTTTAAGAAGAAGTTTAGGGATTGGTTGCTGAGGCGTGCTAAAGAAGGGATGAAAAAAAAGGTTCTTTTAATGTCTGGTTAAGCAGACATATCTATCATAGCTGTTTATCCAGTGGATGATGAGAGTTTGATGAATCATGCGGAGGGGGGTTCCTTTTTTGTCACAAACACTTTGGAGTTTGAAAGAGACAAAAGAGCAGCAATGCTTTATCAAAGATGAATGATTGAGAGCAAGAAGACATTGATTTATGCCCGCAGTGCCATACCTGTACACCTTCATTTTTGCAGCATATGCTATTACAGATGACTGATGTTTTGACTATCTTTAGAAAACAAAAGTGTAAAAGTTTGGCAGTTAGGGCCATCATAGTAACGTCAACATTTGCTAATTACCACAAGTGAAAGTTCAGAGTGACAGGAGTGGCGTTAGTTTGGTAACTTCTTATTAAACAGTGGATTGAACAATTTTTTTTAAATGATAGTAGCAACAGAGGAAAATTTGGGAAATTACCAATTATCTTATTATGCTTAACTGGAAAACTGATCATGATGAAAAACCAGATGTAATAGGAGTTTAGTAGTGTAACAGGGTTATTCCTTGGAAGTCCAGGAATGGCCGTTTATAACAGTGCAGTAGTTAGTGAGATCTGTTCAGACTCATGTCTTTTTACCATGATTTTTTTTAAAGCAAAAAAAGGAAAGTATTTTGACAATGAGCTGCTGAGAATCAGCCATCATTGTAAAGTAAGCAAATGAGCGGAAACAGAGAGCGCAGGATGTGCTCACACTTTAAAGTTTTCAGTTGTTTTGTGACAGCACACCCTGCGGCCCACGCAGCCTCTGATACACTGTATAAAAAATCTCTCCTTGTCTCCAGAAGTAAACATTAACCAGACATATGCACACCTACTTGTATACAGAGGTCAAGAGAGCGGTGGCATTTCATACATTTCATTGCTTACTCTAGCACATCGCCAATATATACACAAACTAGTGGCCAGCAAATATAACTTCCATTTCTCCAGAGGTTTGTTGCATTATTGTATGTATCTCTGTGCGCATGTGTGCACATTTCAGTATGTCTGCCTGTGTTTGTGTGTTTGTGCTGTAACCAACCATCTCATTTCCCCATAGGAGGACTTAGTCTGGCTGAGACTGCATCCTCCAGCACACTCGCATTAACATTTCATCCTGATTGTCTCTGTCAAAGTAATTCATCATCATCGACTAAAAGACTGGGACTGGAGCCTCCCTCGACTTCACATCTCTCTCCCCTCCAGCTCCCTCCCTGTGTCTCCAGGTTTCCTCTTCGTTCCCATTTCTGCCCCCATTTTTGGCTTTCCCTTTCTGGCTTTCCCTCTCATGTCCTCTCTTGATGTTTCTCTATCTTACTCTGGTCCATCTGGCTCTTGAGATAAACACAAGCCTGGCTCTCCGCACCCAGACAAAATATCTATAAAGATGAACGTAATCACAGTTTGGTTATTTAGTCCAAGTGACCCTCCTGCGGAACATTATCCATCTGTCTACCTCCTTTTTTCCTTACCTCAGTCACTCTTCTTTTTTGGGTTTACTCCCCTCACACTTGCCAGGGTTCAGATTGACAAGGAGATTATATTCAGGGGAAAATGTGATTAATGAGTTTGTCTGAATAGCGTAAATCAACCTAATGGAACTGGAGACACCAAATGAAGGAGCAAGAGGGAAGAAGAGATAGAGGAGGAGAGGGACAGGGGTTGCACAGGGTTCAGATTTCCACTCAACTGAAATGCAAAAACAGTAAGCAGGCCTCAGCTGCTGTCACACCAGCCTTTGAGGGAAACAAAGGGGAGGATAGACCAAAAAAGTCCTCCTTGTTCTCCTCATCTTTCCTTTCTTTTGTCTTCTTACTATGAGTCCCTGGAGTACCCTGCCGCTCCCTCACAGCCATCCCTCCACCCAATCCTCTCATCCAACCAGATATGATCCCATCCAAACCATTACCACCAGCAGCACCACCATCACTAATCCAAGGACAGCGGCTATAGCACCATGCACATGCACACACTTGCTCATACACCTTCACATGCACACAATCACACAGAAAACCTAAGAGACAGCACTTTACAGTCTGCTAGCTGCTACAATGAAATCTGTGTTTTACTGACAGAGTCAGAACCCCTAAAGACATAAGAGGATCAAGTTGCTCATCCGGTAACTTAAACCATTTAACCATTTGTGCTCTTAATTCCATTGACATGCAATTTTTAAACAGAAAACAATGCAAAGGAGATGTCTTGTCAAACAATGAGGCTTAAGACTCTTAACCGAAATGAATTTGGAGGACTTCTCGTTTGAAGAGACTTTAACAACCGTAACAGTGGTAAAGCTGCACTTTGTGTATTTCTTTTTATTATTTGTAAAATGTGCAGGGACTTTTCAAATCTTCTTCTTATTTTTGTCTTTGAAACAACAATAAACAAAACAAACAAACAAACAAAAAACTCAGCATGGTGTGTTTGTGTATATGCAAACTTCGTCTTTGTGTAATTAACTTAAAAGCTTAAGTGCTGCAGTCCGGATCCTCCACAACATTTAGTCTCATTGTTAAAGGAGGATCTACAGATTACTATTGTTACTTTAAAACTAAATCTGCAAAAGAAGGCTAGTACAATGACAATGAGATAATTAGCAGCACTGCTTACAGGGGGTTTTTGGACTTAACCTGATAAAACACAATGCTGTACCTGTCTTGGACTAATTTCAGGCTTGTTTTTCTATGTACATTTGAGGGTTTTTTTTTTTAAGCCATCCAAGTGCTAAAACTATGTAAAATAAGGTAAAATAAGTCCTTTAGTTTGAGTCCATTCTTTTTATTTACTTTTTTCGTAAACGTTTGAGAAATTTTTTGATAAAAGATAAATAAATAAATCCCATAATCAGCTGATCCCATATCTTGTGTAAGTAACTGCAGGTTATAAACTACAAATGTAATCACACGATGCTGACTACAGGCAGGACTGCCCACTGTTTCTGATCCAAGTCCGATTTTACAGGAAAACTTCGACTAGAATAAATAATAGTCATTAGCATGTGCAAATAACATTTAACACTGCATGTCAAATCATTCATTGTCTTTGTTTCTCTCTCTTTTGGGTTGTTAATTGGTAGTCCCTTTAGTTTGTGAGGAACCAATTCAGAGCGACAGTCCAGAAGACTTCATTTTTCATTTTCATTTTTCTTCTGCAAAGATAAGCCATCTGTGAAATGATACTGTAGAGGTTCATTCTCTCGTGGCATATTAATGTGATGAATTAAAATCGCACACTGACAGGTAAGGATGGAATTACAATGGATGCTTATGAAGTGTTTTAGTGGTTTTATGATGGTAGATTTAACAGGAAGGTCCAGATTCATATCGGCACTTTTAAACATATTTAATCCGAAGGATACACAAATTACTGGAATTATATAAGCAAACAGGTAAGTGGGATTTGTGTCAAATGTTATCTGGACCTGAAGCAAGTGAGAATATTGTGTGGCCAGCAGCTGTCTTTAATTAAAGCTTGTTCAAATGAGTTCCTCTCTTGGGGGGGTAGAGCAACAACCAAGTAAAAAGAGACTCAAAGTCTGTATCCTTCTGTCATGTTGAATCCAAGCCATTTCTGTAAAATCAATCACAAGCACACAGAGGTGTGCCTGCTTCTGACGTGTCTGCTTAAGAACACAGACATCTGCCCTTTGACACCATTTCTACATCTGTCAAAAGACTGAAACCGACAAGTGAAGTGTTGTCAAACTGCGGCTGGGAAGCAAAATAGCCCTTCTGAATTGCTAAGGGCACTGTTGCTACCTTGGTGTCCGATGGTGGCATAACACTCGGCGGCGGCAGCTAATCCCCTCGTGCTGCTGCAGCAGAGCAAACCACAAACATGCACAGAAGACTCAGACAAGGTTGGCTGAATGAGGTGAATGAGGACAGAGGTCAAAGGTGATAGGGTTCTATATCCGGAAGTGATAAAGCCCTTCAACCTAAATTCAAAAGGAAGTAATTCCACTTCATTTTTTACTCCAACACAAAAAACCTACGTCACCCGCATCCTTTTGACTTATGTTCAGTACAAAAAGGTAATGGTTCCTAGAACAAAAAAAACAAAAAAATATTGGCAGGGAACATAATCCAGGCCACAATTACCTTGCCTAACAAACCATAATTGGAAAAACAAATTAGTAGTACATAAATGTAATTTCTAGGGGACAGGGGTTGGATGAGGGCCACGGGACTCACAGAGCTGCATTCTCTCTAATTACATTTGACTTTATAAGTGTACATTAAAATGAATTTAGTACACAGTATTAATCCAAATGGAATAGATAATCTAGAGGGCATACAGATATAATCTCGAGACATGTCATTTTATTATGCTCAGTGATGTTACAGTTTATCAGCTACAATAATGGCAGTATTGTTCTATGGTAAGAATAAGAATTCAACCAGCCACATCTGCCTTTTATTTTTAGATAGGCCCGGGGTAAAATTACCCCCTAAACCAGAGGCCAGAGCAGTCTCAATAAATTGGCATAGAAATTACAACCAGAGAACATCACTGGGCAAGGACCCAAATACTTTTATTTGCAAAAGTAAGTGCCCTGGTGGCTGTGTTCACAAATATGAGATAGATCCACATTTCAACAGAGCGGTGATTTCAGCAGTTTTCTTGTTGCTTTTCATTCAAGTGCAGCAACAAGACAAGTAGTGAGGGCAAGTCAGAAGTATTGAGCTTGTGTAAAAGCAATACAACATTACATATTTAGAAAAGAGCCAGTTACTGTTCATGTCTTTTTTACTCTGTGTATTAACACCCGATACACCTTCAGATTACAAAATTGCCAACCCCTTCTATCCACAAACATACACTCCTGTGTGTGGATTTGCCAGTGTAAAAAGTTTAACTGCTGTATTTGCATCTATAGCTGGTGCTATAGACTGGAGCTAAAGAGATGCAACAACAACACAAGCTAATCCGTGCAATGTGCCACTGAGGGGTTTAGCTCTGTGGAGGGACTTAGAAAAGAGAGAGGGAGATGGGAGGGGGACTTAAAGCAGTCATTGTCCCTCTGGGAGCAGATTAACTATTTTAAAAGCAAAGGTGACGTCTACTGCTGGCTCGCTTTGCAGGCTAGCCCACGTTCTGAAACTCTGTGTAAGATTACGTTCCCCCTTCTCTTTGTTTACTTCTTCTTCCCCTGCTTTAGCCCTGTAGCTTCTTTTGCTCACTTTCTGTCTTCATCTTTCTCAGCTCACACTCCCTTCTCATGTGCACAGGCTTTCTTTTAATCAAGTAGGAGACAGGCATATGCTCACTCAGAGCGACAATCAGAAACGCCTGTTTCAGGAGGGGAGCCAAGGCCATCATGAAAGCACCGGGTGCACAGGGAAGACTGTGCCGATTAAAAGTTATTATGCCGCTGCAATGCCACCAATGTGTGAATTGGGTTGGGTGAAGGGCCACGGGGAGGGCTCTGTCCATGGGGAGCAGCACAAATGTGCGATGAGAAAAAGGGGAGTACACAGGGGACACGGCATGACATGACTTGAGAGAAGAGGGAGGAGAAAGTAGGGCATGCAGGAGCAGACTTGGGTGTAAATATAAGGGTTTCTTATGAATGTGTGGAGAATGATCAGGGGTAAGGAGATGAGGCACTACAAATAATCTACACAAGGGAGTAAAGAGATAAGTGCTAGGCCATAGAAGGCGGAGGCGAGAGGGGATTTTGAAAGTAGAAGTGAGAAAAGAGAGGGCACTGCTCATGGGATATACTCCTGTTTACTTAAAGGAAAACAAAGACTGGCACTGAAAAGCCTGGCATGGAAATACAAATAAATCCCCTCTTGCCACCAAAGTCTTTTTATTGTATAAAAAAAACTGCATGAGGCAAGGGAGAAGTAAAAAGAACTTCACTCCAATTATTACATTTCTCATGCCTTTTCTTTCTTGAAATATAAGTGTTGTTGAGTGTATGTATTGTAATAATTCGCAGTAGAGTTATGTTTTCTTTCTCCCCTTTCACAGCAAACCAGTCCCCCTGTGTGATCTGCATAATGCATGAATTCTCTGCGTAGACTGTCAAGGGAAGCGCAAGGCACAGAAGCAACAATAGAAAGCAAACTTGATGTATAATATGTAGTTTAATGAATTATTACATAAGCCCCTCAGTGCTTTCCTTGAAACTGTAGGAGTCCTGTTCTTTCGCTATATAAAGACATCCTACCAAAAGTATTCACTGAGAAGAAACATCCTGTTGATACACTCCAGCACTCTAGTAAATGTGAATACCCCCTGAGCGCACACACACATACACACACACACACAGATGCACACACTGAATGAACGTGCTGCACATGAACGCACATCAAGGCCTTTGTGTCACTGGATCTGTCAATCTTCTTCTCATTTTTCTCCTCCCTTTTTCAGTTTACTCAAAAACACACACGTACACACACATCCATGCCAACACAATTCAGGTCCGTCATAATGAGGCCATCATGATGAGGGAAACACAGAGTCAACAGACAGCCATTCATAACACAAAGCCGCGGAGTCTCCTCAAGTCTGTGTGTGTGTGGCTGCCAGGCAGGGTGGGCCCCAGAGGAGAGGCTTACATGGCATGACCTCAGCGAGAGACTTCCCTCCTCCAGGCCCTGGCACTCACATGAACACCCATGAACACACACACACACACACATAGATATATACAGTGTTCCCAGCGTTCCTGGCAGCACCAGTCCAACCAGACTGGTCTGCCAAATCTTTTAGTAACTTCTTCTGATGATTTCCTCTAAGTCTCCCTGTACAGACATGATCATTCTTATATCTGGTTTTATTCCGCTGGTTGCTTTAGCTAAAAAAGAAAAAAAACAACAACATAAAATTCAATGAAGATCCACCATCTAGTCCTCTCATAAACATGGTTCAAAAAAAGTCTAGTTTTTTTTCTTCTTTTTCAGTGCCTTGAAACTGTGAAATTACTCAACAGCACAAACACAGGGTATGCCACTTTCACTCAGTGTTCATATCAGTCAGATCTTGCTAGCCCAGCGGTAGCAAGAGCATTGGGTTTGTAAGGATGCCAAATGTTGGTCAGTCGCCTAGACCGTCAGGCAGGCGGTTAGCAAAAACAAATTTTTCAGCTTTTCGACAACTTCAAAATTACAGTTTCTGCTGGTTCCCACTGGTAAACCCTCAGATCTTCTTGTTGTAGCGATATTTAATCAAAATGGACCCATAAGAAGTAAACAGCCATCTATCCATCTTTTTCCACTTATCAAGTTCAGGGTTAGGATTGGGCTGGAGCCTATCCCAGCTGTCACAGGGCGAGAGGCAGGGTACTCAGAGTACTGCAGTACCCAGAGTACTGCAGGGTTAACTCTGACGCACAAACAACCATTCACATTCAAATTTTCACCTACAGCCAATTTCCTGACAGGGCATACTAGATAACATATTCTTTGGATTTCTTTATTTTTTAGCCAGTGCAAGGAAACTGTACAGAAGCTATGTTATTTATAACATTCATACCTTGGTAGTACCCCAGAGAGCTGAGCTTGTGGCCAGTGAGTTACATGCTCAGCTTTAACAAACAAAATGAGATTTTTCTGTTATTTCATTCTATCCAATACAGGCATTTTTTATTTTGTCCACGTCCAGTTTGTCATAACTAAATCCATTTTGTTTATTATCTTTCCAACATCCACTCTTATATATAACGCAAATCATTTCCTCTGAGCTTGTGCTAAAGGCAGAATCCCAGATTTGCATAACTATAGCAAGAGATGTACTATACTGCACATTGCTGCTGCATAATTCATCTGCATTGCAAGACATAATCCAAAAAAACCAAATATTAGTACTCTGAAAAGCAAACGAACGGATAGTTGGAATGAGGTGCTTCCATATGCAATGGCATGGAGACACTTGCAAAGTTTTAAGGGGGGAAATGCAGACCTTGGTTTAAGGACAACCAAACTTTCTTGTGTATATTTAATGTGAAAAACCATATTCTCCTCTCCCCCATCTGCAATGTCATCACAAGTTAGACCTGAATCGAGTTTGAATGCAGTGATTTTTCATGCTTTAAAATGAAGACCCGCTGCCAAGAATGCACAATTAAGATTAAGTTTGTGCTCAGATGACAGACATTGAGTCGTCATGCTAACAAACTGAATGAATTATAGATCGCCTGCATCACCCCACCCAGAGTCTATCTCTGCCTCTATCTTTCTCTTTGTCTGTCAAAATGTGATGAGCTAAGAAACTTAAGAAGCAGCTTTGGGTGTGAAACTGTATCCCTCTCTGGGGGTTTGAGCCATTTTGTTGAATTTGCATCTTAACAACCTTTCTGAGTAATTGAAAAAGTGGTGTCAGAGCCCAGAGTCTTGATCTCTGATATGGTAATTACCTTCCATTTATGCCAGAGACTTTCAGGGAGTCCTGAGATCCAGAGGCAGCAGCTGTCTTTGAGGAAAAAGCGTAATGACCTGCATATGTCTCCTTCTTTTTCGGAGCTATCAAAATGCATTTGGTTGGGTATTTTAATCTGTGGTTGACATCTCTGATTATAAGACCCAGTAAAGTTGTCTAATCTTCTAACAGCAATGGAAGGAAGGAGGTAGGGATTAAAAAAATGGAATGGATGGGGATAAGGGTCTGAGGATAGTGGCAGACCTTTCATGTGGTTTTACCCTACTCTAAAATGGGTTCCAGAAGCAAGCATGCTGCGTACACACAGCACTTAAGTCTAAGCTTTTGATCATGAGCTACTGGTTTGGTTTGGTGTGTGTGTATGTGTGCTAAAAGATGCATATGAAGACCATCAATCAGTGACACCGCTCACACGTGCAAACACACACATGCACACAGTGAGAAAAACCATAAAATCCTTTGTTTTTATTTAGGTTATGTAGTAAACTGAGGAGAAGCTGGGATATGAGCTGAGAATAAGAACTTAAATGAGGCAACACAGAAGTGCTTGCCACTGACTGAAGCACACAAAAAGCCTTGAAATCAGTACTTTGCCGTACATTCTTTAATGCTACAAGCAATTAACTGCAACAAAGCCTTTGATGCCAAACTCTTTGCAAAGATGCAGACTAAAATGTCCACAGAGTCTTTACTGTCCAACATGAACAAGTGTTTAATCTTCCCAGATGCACGTAAAACATGACAGGTGACATATATCAGCTGCCTGTTGTACTGCTGTAGAAACCAGCAGCTTTTATCATTCTATTCAGCACCATCTTTCAACTGTACCTATGGATGCCAATGCTGCAAAATGTCAAAACAAATAGCTCAGAGGAACTACTTCAAGAAAGAGATGTCTCACAGATGAATCTGGTTGTCTCGGGTAATGTAAACATCACACTCAGCAAGCGTGCATGGATATGTGTCTCTGTTGACAAGCATATATATATATATGTATATATATATATATATATATATATATGCATGCTACACATAACATAGATGACTCCCACACCAACCATCATTTGAAAAGAAAAAGAGTTTCATCCTAGTGGAAGAAGCAACAGTGTAATATCAGGCGAGCGGACGTGAAAAATCCGGTAACAAAATCAGTAAATATGCACTTTTTAATTGTGTGTGCTTGACCTGCTGCGCTGCATATGAGTCAACACTTTTTCTCAGTCACCTCAATCACTGGATTAGCTTCAAAGTCATTTGTCAATTAAATTGCCCTCTTTTGAGAGCCGAGTCCAGCCACAAATCATGTTCAATTGGAGAGGGAGAAATTATGGTGGTGAGAAGTGAATAGGAACAAATTAAATGATCCTTGAAACCTTTGTAGCTCCAGTTCTCTGATTTATCCTTTTTATGCCTTTAAGATAAACTATTGGCGTTAGCTTCATCAGCTGCTTTTACCAGCATAAATGCATGAATATAGATTGACTATTGGTGAAGGTGAAAAGGCTAAAAGGCTCATAAAATTGCTAGATGAGAAATGATCAAATAAAGATTTTACTTAAAGAAAAAAAGTGCATTTTTCTTCTTGTAACTGAAGGTTTCCCTCTTTACTCCAGCTTTACGTCCTGTGCAATGTCACCGTCACAGCCTTGGTGCTAATTACATACAGGACATTATCCCTTGGTATACATGTAAGTCTTCCTCTAAGTCCCAATCAATACAGAGTTTGTTAAAGAGCCACTAATGTCCGTGGCTCCATGCTTCGCAGACACTAACGACCTCGCTCTGGATCAGCCACGACAGCTGAAGACACCCAGCACACGCTGCAATCAATACTTTCTCATACTGGCTCAGTCTTTAGCTTGCTGTCAATCTCACCATCTGTCTTACTGCCTTTGTATCTCTTCTTCTGTTACCAAAGGTGTAATCTCTCTCCCCAATCATTTTCTATACCTTGTATCTCTCCATTTGCACCTCTCATCCACTCTTTCTCTTTCCAGGTATTGGCTGTCCATCTCAATCTATTTCACTCTGTCTCCTTTCTTTTTCCCTTCTACCCATCTTTTTCCCCTCCCTCTTTCTCTCTCTCTCTCTCAGCCCAGCCAACAGCTTCATTGTCCTTGGGTCAGGGTGAACAATGTCGTCCCACATGGGGCCCCTGTGCAGTCCCAGCCGAGAAGGCAGGGAGCACCAGAAAACACCCATAACTCAGTGTTTCAGCTGGGCTTCAGGATAAAGGGAAGCCTCACACATGGCTGACTATGTGGGTCAGCCTGGGATCATTTGTAGACTAGAAGGCCAGCAACTGGCACCAGAATCCCCCACTGAGGTTGTATATGTGTGAGCGTGTGAATGAGTGAGTGGGTGAGTGAACGAGTGTGTCATGTCCCCGTGCAAAGCCAGTGGTGTGAGGGCCCCCCCCCCCCCCCCCCCCCCCCCCCCCCCCCTCCCCCCCCCCTTTTTTTCGCACCCCCCCCCCCCCCCTCCCCCCCCCTCCCCCCCCCC
>VVHJ01004132.1:6331-19016 GCA_015107715.1 Tylochromis polylepis | reverse complement strand
AGTGTTAGAATGGGGAAACGTTGGCTAATAACAAGATGTTCCTTTGAAAATCGCAGCGCATTCATCCTGGTGTGTTCTTTCAGGCGAGCAGCACAGGGCGAAATGTCAACCATTAGAAATAAACAGTCTTGTCATGACAACTCTTGACGTTGAGAACAATGCCAGACAGAAAGTGAGAGAGGAGAAAAGAGTGATAGATGTAGCAAGATGGAAATAGAAAGGGATGGAAAGGTGTAAAAAAAAAAAGGAAAAAAAGAAAAAGAGGAGTGAGCAGGAAGATGAAAACACTTCCCTTTTTTGCACATCCCTCTGAGTCAGCCTGCCAGTCCCTCCATGAAAAGTAACAGAACACGTTTTTTCCCTCAGTCTTATTGTCTTTTTCTCTCTGAATCTATTTTTTCTTAACTAAAACCATGGAGAAGCCTCTCAGTGTCTCACTCTGCTGTTTAACAATCCACACATCATTAGCGCCTAGCTAGGTTTTCTTTATTTCTTTTGATTTGTGTCTGTGGTCTGCTCATAATGCTGTGCTGATGAGCAGCAACAGAGTTAGGGTGATTTTGATTTATTAGCATGTATGAAATAAATCCACCCTAAAAGCAGGGATTCACTAGATATTTCTGTATGAACAGCTCAGTTTTACTTCAACTTTCTGTTAATGCTGAACAACAGAGAAGAAATTATATCGTTGAAAAATGAATCCATACGCAGCAAATAATGGAACAACTCATCTGACACATAATTTTTACAGTACTATGAGGACATTTACTCCTTCAAAGCTGGAAGCCATGCATTCAAATAATATCATTTGTTTGCCGTAGCTTGCCCAAGAGTTTTAAGAAGTGACAGAGTTAGTCATTCGTTTTAACATGCTTTTCCTTCCAAAGTCAGTGAAGCCAGTGAGTTATACAAAACTGGGGTGTTGGTCACTGTGATACCTGCTTCTTGTTGATCCAAAGTAGACAGAAGTATTGTGTAACATACATGCATCCATTTTCTACCACTGATCTGAAGAGTCTCATAGTAGTAGGTGAGGCTTGGTATTCCAGAATTGCCAGTTCCTTCAGAACAATCAATAGATGCCTCCAGGCCAGATGTTATTCATTTCTGTGCAAAAGTCTCATTCCTTTATAAATTAATGGGAAAATGGGAAACAGGTCCAGAAATGTATTAATGCATGTGCAAACACACATGGACAAGCAGTAAATAAGGTAAAAACAGAGTTTGTACAGTTCTAACAGGCTTGAAATTTAATATTTGGTACCATTATTATCAGAGCCTGAACTCTCTTAGACAGTGTTCTTCAGGAGTAGTTCTCCAGGATTCTTGAAAAGCTCTTCTTCAGATTTTGACTGCTTTTTTCCCCATTCTGTCAAGATGATTTCACACTGATTCGATAACGTTGAGGTTCAGGCTCTGGTGAGTTCACATGGACTGAAAATTAAAATGAGTGAAAAAGCAACCAACGTCCAAAGAAAAACTTTTAAAGATATTCAGAAAGCCTTGAACTCTTTGCTCAAGACAACTTTAAAAATGACAAATTCTGGCTGCTTGGAAGCAAAATACAAAGAAATGGGGTGTAGCTATTTGTGTCGACACCTTCATTCTTTTGGTTACAATCTTATCACAAGTAAGTGTTAGACCTCAGATTGACTGTTAAATTGAAAGCTTTGCTTTATGATTTAATTTTCTCTGACACCTCAATGATTCACCTGTAAATATACTACCAGCTGCTTTACCATTACTCATAAACAAGAATCCGAGATAGTCCAAGTGACTCCTATTTTTTTGGGGAGTAGTCCACTATTTTCCAACAAAGACTAACTAATTATTGCCATTATTTTTGATGATTATGGGCTTTGTCACTCTATAATTACAACTTGTCACACATTTGGTTAAGTCTATCCTAACAAAACTGACTGAAATGAAAAGAAAAAAATGTTATAGTTTACTTCTTTACTTCTTTAAATGGCCTTGGAATTCACAAATCTTATACTCTGTTGCCAATATGAATAGTGAAGGCAGAGTTGCCATTTTGGAATGGAGTATAATATATCAAGATGAAAGATGATGAGATTGAAATATTGTGGAGAAAAAATGAATACTGGAGTGGAAAACTGGTCAGTTGACAGCCTGTTACACTCCTTCCTCTTACTCATGTTTTAAATAAACTGATTTACTGGCCTTGAAAACATATCTTAAGGATTTAAAATCAAATCTTTATTTCTAGCGGGTCCATGATGGGGGAAAAAAAAATTGTGAAACAGAAAAAATCTCAGATTTGGACAACCATCAATTCTTTTTGACAATTCCACTACCCAAAGCCAGCGTGTTCTCCAAATTTCATGGCAGAATAGCTATCTAACATAATGTTTTGAACCACCAGACATTATGTTCTTGGCATACAAAGTGATGCTGTTAGGTCACTGGAATCTGTTTACTGACACAAATATACATGATGCAGAAATATGTGGCTGAAGACTCGAAACAGGAAAAAAAAAGCTTGAAGTTGAAATTGCTATTGTGCTACAGTTAATATATTCATATTGGCTACTTTATTCTCCAATGCCCGTCCACGCCTTTTTTTTTTTTTTTCATGAATTGCCCTCATATTGGAAAAAAAAATATACCAAGCTCTCTTAATGCCATGGTCCATGGGAGCAGCTGTGGGAGGTGTCATCAAGGTGGTTTATCGGCTACTCTATTGGGCGGAGCTACCGGCCTCACACCTGAGCCTGATTTCACTGCTAACCATGGAGGACTATTTAAGCCAGCACAACTGGCTACTCATTGCCAGTTCGTTCAGTCATCCACTGTGGTAACTAGGCCCTGTCTGCGCTCCACTCTTCCTTCATGTTAAATCGTGTGATGAACTCTGTTTCCTTGTGCTCAGGTCCTGGCGTCATCACATTCTGGATTCACTGCTCACCTTCACTGTTGCCGCTCCCGTTAAGGAAATCATCCATTAGTCGCTTCGCCTGCCTGTCCTCCTAACGACCCTGACGTTTGTGAGTACTAACAAACCATTCTTCCTCATACTCTCACTGTCTCTGGATTCTCCCACGGAAATCCCGCCAAAACTCTTCGACCTGGCCGACCATACCATTATTCTACCTACTTGTCTCACCTGCTACCTTACCTGTTCACCAACCTTTTCGCCCTCTGTTACAGAATCCTGTGGCCCTGATTGCGGCATCTTACAACAGCCTTCCCCATAAGCTGTTTTTACTGCCTCCGGCTCCTGCGTTTCCTCGTGTTTTTGCCTGATCACCTCTGTAAATAAAGTATTGTGTATATAGTTCGCAATCGGTGTATTGAGTCTGCTTTTGGGTCCTGCCTCTGTGCGAACTCTGGTTCATGACACTTAATTGGTAATTTCTTATTCATTAACGCCTATGAAAGTACTGTGATGTTTTTGATCAGAAATGCAAGTGAGTCCTCTTTACACTTTAGAGTGCTTGGCATGTACTTTTTCTTTTTTTTGTTTTGAGCAGCTGAGAGAGAACACAGGGTCATCATTATTGATTTCATAAAGTTAGACCAGACCAAATATTGTGCACGTTTCTTTTCTTTTTTTATTATTTTGATTTCTTAAGGCAGTTTATGCATCTTTTGAGCACAATACTAAAATCTTTTTGTTTTTTATAATTCTTGTAATTTTGTCCTAGCCAAGAGTCAAATAAAACTGCAATACTGAAGACATGGAAGTAAATGGTGCTTTCTAAAGTTGGTTGTTAAATGCAGGTATATGTAGTCCCTTTAATTTTTGACAGTAGACTAGGCTTCTTTAGAGCTTTACAGTTATCCACTTGCAGAGTTTATTTCATTTTTCTTGTGTTTTTTTTCATTTTTATTTATTCATTTGCATTTTTAAACCTCGCCTCACCTTAATGTTCCTCCAGTTTGGCAGCTCAGTGTGTGTGTGGGTGCATGTGTTTTTTGGGGGGGGTTTTGTTTTTTCCAGTCACATTTGTCCATTGTGCTGATATGTATCTGGCTCAGCGCTGTGTTGATAACTGGCTTCTGTATTAACCAGGTTATTATCAGCTGTTAGCCTCTCACGCTGTGATTTCTGTTACCTGTTTTCTTTTCTCACTTTTTCTCATTAGACTGGAGTTTTGGGGCCAATGTGGGTAGTAGCCCACCCCGTGGTGGCAGTGTCCCTTCATAGATCCCATTATTGTAGAGCATGTTGTGAATGGTGTGTGGTGTTTGTGTAATATGTGGCATCAGGATCCCCACCACCACCAACTGGTCCCTGCTGCCTGTTTTCTGTGCCTAATTAGGATACTACTGGCCCTACCCAGTTATTTTCCTCTGCTGCGTTAGTTGATAGTGTTTTCTTTTTACATATCAGTGGGCTGTTTGCTTTGTTTGAGTACAGCCTGTTGTGGGTTTTTTTGTTTTGTTTTTTTAGCGTCATCTGTTTGTATTTGTATTTATTTTCTGTACTTGCTGTAGCCTAACAATACGTAGCCACTGGGATTATTGAGGTTTTACAGACGTGACCACTAACCATATGATGTTAACTCGCCTGCCATTTTGGATGTGTGACAAATGATGACAAATAAAGTGGCAGAATAAAGTGAATAAGGCCCCTAAAACACAGGCTTGGTGACTGGTATACGACCAACTGGCTACCATCAGTCATGAGGGGGAAAATGAGTATTCCTCGACCAGTTGCAAGTGGTTGCTGGAGGCTGGTGGCAGTTGCTGGGAAAATGACTGCTTAAGTCCCAGTCATGCAGGTCTGTAATCAGTTCTAGTGACTGGAGTAATGTGACAGAGGAAAACCTTGCATTTCCAAACTGGTTGGGAAAAGCCTGCGTGCGATTGCTTTGTTCGTTGTCAAAGTGCTGCAGTCGTCGTTTCAGTGGAAGTGATGGATTTATCATCTAACACTAACCAGCTACTCCCCGAACTGTGCTGAAACTGTAATAAGGTATGACAAAAATAGGAAATGGAAACCTTTTTCCTTCAAACTGAAAGTTTACCTTTTGCATTTTGTTGGTTGCAGCGTTGAGGGACAACCTGTACTTTTTACTTTGAAGGTGAACCCTCTCCTAATCTGGCTTACAACATACTTTGTCCAAGTTTTACTACTGCTCGGCTAAGTTAATATTTGCAGACAAATGTGAAAAATTACAGGCAACTGTGGTCAAATAAGAAACTTCAATCGAGCATTTTGTGTACTAACATTGTTGGTATTACATCTGTTTTTTTTTTTATCCAAAAAAGTTATATATGTTTTTCTGGGTCCTTTTTTAGCTTTATTTGACAGGGACAGTAGAGACTGACAGTAAACCGGAGCAAGACAGTGGTAGACATCCAGCAAAGGGCCAGGTTTGAACCCGGGCCAGCCACTTTGCTTGTTACAGAGCAGAGCAGCAAGCCCTGCTTACCCCACTGAGCTAAACCAGGACCTGTAGTCTATTGTTTTTGATGGTGTTTTTAGAAATACGTACATAGCACAATATTTTAAAATGTCAACTAGCTAGCCTGTTAAACCCCAATGCCCCCATTGTTGGGGTTACACCTCTGAAGTCACACAAGTGTTAGCTTTATTTTGATACCAAAATAGTTTACACAGAGTTTGTAATTGCAGGGAAATCCTTCTTTAATTTTGAACATGTCATATTCAAGCAGGAACCTTAGAAAGACTCTTGGGGTTTCAGAGGCTAGCTACCTAGCTTACCACTATCTTCAAACTTTGAGACTCCCCAAACCTCTTTCCAAACTTCTCTTTTCATGGATGCTACATTTGTTTGTAACACATTGGAGAAAAGCTACACTAATCCCTTTCTCTAGAATTGAACCAATTTGGACCATATTTAACTTTCAGCGGTACATCATTGTTTACTTAAAACAATTTGAGAGCATTTTGATCTAATGGATAATTACACTGAATATAACAAGCCAGTAATTTGCTGCAGTACCAGAGTTTTTATGTTTTTGGTGATATTCATGTTTGTCATAGTTTTGGATTTCTGTTTATTACGTTTTCCATTTTATTTTGAAATCCCATACTTATTAATCCCAGATACATCTGCCTTTTGTCCCCCCCCCTTTTTTTAAACACCACTAGTGTCCAGTCATTTCTTAGTGAATATATCCCTTGCTCTAGAGTATTCAGCTGCTTGATTGTCATGGTACTATATTTTAGTCAAGTTTTGTATTTGCGCTTGCTTTTTGAATTCAGCCTAATTACTTGTGAGAAGCTCCTCTGGGTGTTGTTCGGCATTATGTAATTTTTTTCATTCTACTGTTGCTTTGTCCCATGATTTTTTTTTTTAAGGTTATCCTTGCATCAAATTTCAAAATTTGGTCCTGTTTTCATTGGACTTACAGCGGAGTTTGAGTAATTTGCAAAACATTGTATTCTGTTTCGTGCCAGCTTATTTAAAAATGGATTTTGAATAATTTGGACCAGTTTTGCTGTTCATGGCATGTCTTGACAAGTTCTAGGGTATTTCCTGGCACACCATTTATTTCCAAGTATGATTAGGTTGGAAAATGCACCAGACCTGGAAGGCGAATTCCCCTTTCCCACTGCACAGCGCCTGGGACGTCAGTCCTGATTGTTCCAAAGTGACACCCAGCACCCAGATTCTGCCATCACTTGTCGGTGCTCACAATAACACTCTGCCCAGTCCTCCCCTCCTTCTCGCCTTCCTATCCTGTCTCTCCATTCTTTTCGTCTATTCAGCTGCCTGTCTGGAGCACTGACTGGTTCATCCTCATTTACTCCACTCATATCCCCAGACTTGACATTGCCAAGCAGCTACCACTGTCTCCTTTTTCACAGGCCTCTGCTGGTGATTGTTGTTGTGATCAAGCTTGTTAAATTGTTTTGGTTTTTTTGTTTTGGTTTTTTTTAATTATTGTCAATTTTACTGGTCTGAACACCAAGCCTTATCCACGACTCATGCATGTTTGCGCCATCAATTTGGACAACAATTTTATCTTGGCTTTAAAATGTTCATTTTTTAAACAGCTTGAAAAATGTTGTCTAAAAAATGAAATTGGCATCATATGGACATTACTCTTTCTGCAGTGGCACCACTGAAAATAGGTTTATCACAGAAAAGGGTACAGATTCAGCCTGCGACCCTACCAGTCCAATGGCATTTAAAACAAATCAAGTTTAATAATGCAGCATGTTTAAAAGAATATGTGACCAGTTAAATTCATCATGAATTTTAAGCAGATCAAAAGGAATTGCTTTTATCTAGCTGTCATTCGCCTAAAAATGTTTTTGCCATCCAGCATTTCACCTCCTGGAGGCAATTGGATGGAATCTGTACAAGTTGAGTCACCCAGATTCAAAAGCATGTATGTTTGTGAGTGTGTCATCAGCCCAATAAAGAAAACAGATATTATCCCCATTGAAAAACAGAGGCCAAAAGGAGCCTAAAAATAATACAATTGGTCCTAAAATAGAACCTTGAGGATCACCACAAGTAACCAAGCCATCCAATCAAAAGAAGAGCTTTCCTTAACAAAAAAAAAGATGTCTATAAACTGTGAGGCAGACCATTTTAAGATGCCATGCTAATAATATTAATAATATAATGTTTTATATATATATATATATATATATATATATATATATATAATAGCAAACTGTTCTTCTTATAAACTGTTACTCATAAATAGTCTTTAATTTCATTATCCTTATATGTATGCTACTACGTAGGATTTTCTTATAAGATGCCATAGTTGTTGTTACGTTATTAAATGTTGAGGATAAGCATGTTTATTTTAAGTGCAGTAAGAGAAAAGACAAGGTATGAAAGAGTTTCCAGGGAGATTTTAATTGGCCTGTAAGTTTTAATCTACCTGCTCTACAAGTTGTTAGTGGCAACTGGGTCTAAGTTAAATATGTTTGCAGAATCAAGATGAAAGTACGCAGACACAAAAAACACCCACAGAGGCAACAACAACAACGACATGTTAAATATATACATCTGTACTTTCATAAATAAAAACATATAGGCACATGACATGTAGGGGGGAAAATGTACATTAAAAAAAAAACCCTCAAAGCTGAAGATTTTTTATACCCAGTTTAGAGAAACCAAGCACTCCATCAGCAGCAGCTAGGGTTGAAAGCTCATCTTCCCTCTGAAGTAGATAAAATGAAAATATTCCAGAAATCCACTGAGGGACAAACTCCCACGTTATGCTTTTATATCCGCTCTGTCTTCTGTAAACACTTAGAAGCTTTCCTCAAAAATCACCCATCGACACACATTCACTTACTGCTGCAGCTCTCTGTCTCTACACCGCAGCGGATCTTATGGTGTCTTGCTAGCCTCGGGCTTCATGCTGCTCCTGATTGCTATGCACCCGGACTAACGGCACATCAAAAGTGGCCCCCGCACAGGGTTTCTGTATGTTTATGCACGTGTGTATGTCTAACACAGGTCATTTTGGCTCTTTTTTTCACAGATCAAAATGCTCAAGACAAATGACGAGCAACAAAATAATCTCTTCCTCGCTCGCTCCGCAGGGTGTGATTTAATAAGATTGATTCTCACTACAAATGACTGAAGAGGGTTTTACATGTCTATTTTTGCATATTTACTGCCAGTGACAGCTCAGTGCTGCTTGGTTACATTTTAACGTCTGTGTCGTTTCTATACTCGTGCTTGCATATGGCCTAATAACATTTGAGATGAATTAAAAAATCCATCACAGTGCTATACACCTCAAGATGAGGATGATATGTGGGCATTTGAATAATAGATTCCAACATTCATTAGAACAAAGGTTTGGCCCAGTGGTTCCTAATCTTTTTAGCTTGCAAAGCAATGCCCATTTGCGACCCCTCATCACAGGCTGAATGTGTTTATGAGCTCTAATCACTTCCACCACAGAGTGATTTTCCCTTCACAAATTGTTTCATTTAAATATTTTATAGTGGCATGAAGAGGTAAAAGGCTCTAGTGTTTCACAAGAAAAGGCAAAGCTTAGAGAAGCAATGCAAACAAAATAATTATGACTTGGTTTAATAGAAATATGCCCTTTTCTATTTCTTGTCCTAATAATCATCACTCCAACCAAGTGCCACCTCCCATCAACTACCCCCCAACCCCACCCCATTTCCATTGCCCATCCTTTAGGATTGGAACAGCTGGTTTAGTCCCACATTCAAATTGTTTTGGAATCTATCAGTTCTGTCTTTATTACACCTTATTTGGCAACAAATTGCTTATTCTACCTTAAAGCTTTTTTGGGAACCACAATCCCATATCAAGTTGATTTCACTTTAAGTTGTTTTGGAAACATGTGACTTAGTACACTTACGCTTCAGTCACACAATGGAAAACAGTGGTTAGAGACCGTGGTATGACCGTGTGCAGTGAACTTGTGATCTTGTTGCCTTTGAAATGGTGGCTTTGAAGATGGGAACCAGGTCTGTAACCACTCACAGTCAGCTGCTGTCTTCAAAGTGACTTTGGTCCATGAAGACCACAATAAAACAGCAATAAGATAGAGTCAGTCTGCCATCAGTCTGGTGTCAGTTTGTTATCAAATGGGGTAAAGTTTGTAATTACATGCAAGCTGTTTGTGATAACATGACCATTAACTGTGATAAATCAGTGAAAACTGTAAATCTGTTGCAATCTGCATTTCCAGAAATTCACATTAACTGCTTGCATTCAAAGTCCAACCAGAACCTCATAGATTTCAAACAGAAATTCAGAAATTCCTCCACAAATTGTCATGAAGTTGCTGGAAGATGGCAATTTAACTGCAAAATGACACAGCCACTCACCAATTTGACTAATACATGGCAACAGAACCAGGTGAATGGATTCCTTATTGCAAAGAGGCACATTTTAAATGACTTGCACTCATTCGTACAGACCCAGAATGAGTGCTTAGAAATTAGATTGCAATAATTTGCAAACCTTTGCCAGTATGTCACTGATTGAAATCAGTCTGAGTTGGACCAAAATGTATTGTATTGTAATGTATGTAATTGCCTTGCGGTCGAATGTGGTAACTGGCAACCACCATTCAGTTGGTGAGTGGCTGGTAGATGTTGCTGCTTGTCATTAGGTGAAATCAATCACAAAGAGGGTGCTGCACTAAGAACCTCCTTGTAATTGCTTTGGTTGCTAGCAGATTGCCATGGTTGGACATAGCTTGCATGGAAGACTGCATGGAAGCTATACCCCAAACCAGAAATGGAGCACTTCAAAATAAAAGTTTGGGCTTGCTGGGGCAACAAAGACATTTCAAAAGGAACAATTTTTTACTTTGAAGGCAAACAAGCTCTGTTTCTGTTTGTGTTATACTTTTCAAGGCTTTACTACAGCTCGTAGTTGGGTAAAATCAGTCAGGTGTCTGTGGGAAAATTGGCATCTTCCATACAAAGCAACAGTGGCAATCTGCTAGCAGTGTTGGGTATAATCTGTTCTAAAGTAATGCGTTACTGATCACAGTTACAGTTAAGTTGTTGCTCACATTACAAAGGCTCATCTGATATCTGGATGGCAGAGGGATAGAAAAAGAAAAAATCAAACAAACATACCCTTTTCTTCCTGTGCACAATCAGCTGATTTATGTTTGTGTGCAGGAGGATGAAAATTATATAACTATACAACTATTGTAAGTGGAGGTAAGATCGTTGCTTTATTTTTATTGCACAGAATGACAAGAGTGTGATGGTGAAATGCAAACTGCTTCCAAGACAAATGACAGCATTATAATAATAACAAAGCTTTGGCTCTTTGCAGCCATCTGCACAGACAGTATGCTAACAAACCCAAAGTGATGTTAGAGCTGAGTGCATACCCACCCCAGCTCAGCAGCCAGACTCTGAACTTCAACAGGTAACAAAGGCAGTAATGAGGAGTCGGCCGGTAGCATTGAAGCCTCTGTTTCGTTCTTTAGATGGTTCTGCAGTAGAATCGCTGCTGCAATCACTTGGATTTCTCTTTGGATTGGTTTTCAAGTCCGCTTTGTGTTTATATGTAAACACTGAAAGAAAGATCGTATGTGTGTCTTCATTACAATAGGGTTTTTTCTATTGGTGTGTTGAAGGTTTATATTGTTAACTGTTAAATATAAGACAATATGTTTGAGGTAATTTTACAGAGTAACACAAAAGTACTGTGAGTAAGTATAGTAAGTGATTAAGTAAGGTACTGCATTACTTGTAAGAATTGTCACAAGTTATGTGTAGTGTTTTTCTTTTGGGGGGGTCACCCCAACACTGTCTGACAGTGACCCAAGCAACTACAAGGAGGTTTTCAGTGTACCACTGTTTATTCTTTGCAACCAATTTCACCTGGCAACTTACAACAACCACTCGCCAACTGTTCTTTCTTAGGAGCCAGTGGTTGCCAGTGGGTTGCTAAGGGCCTCTGAGACTGAGGCCTTAATAAACATGTCAAGGATATATTGTGAGAAGCACTGATTGGGTCCTTTTTAAACATGTTTTGAAATCATTAAGACAGATTGCAGAAATGTTGCTTGGAACATCCACCTTAGACCTCATTTGGAACCTGCTAAACTTTTTTTCTTCCTTACATCTGTTTTGGTAACTAAACCTAACTGTTTTCTTCCTCTTTTACTACAGTATATTACAATTTATGTAATCCAAATCACATTCTGAGTCACTTTAACATTGCTATTTAACGTTTCCTTTTCATATAGGGAATAGATCTTGATCTCCAAGAAGAGTATCACTTGCTCTTAGCGATAGTCATGTACACAAACTCATAAATCTATACACAATGCATGTATACTGTGGAGGGAAAAGGTGTGAAATTATGATTTACTTCCATCAAGTGAAATTCAAACTCTTTTTTTTTCCCATACACACAGAGTTACACAGTGATTTCATGGGAGGAGTGTGATCCCTGCACCTGTCAATCCCTGCCTTTCAAGCAATAATTTCAGCAGATAACACACACATGCGCACATGCCACCCATGTTCTGAAACTCTGAGAATCTGCCAGGGATGTTTTCTTCCTAATTGCCTATGCTAATTTTATCTCTAGAGTAGCAGTAAAAGTATTAGTACAAAGCATTTCTTGGCGCTTAGATGTCTTCCAATTCGTGATGTCTTTGAAAAAATAAAAACAAAACAGAAAAAAATAGAGCTCGCATGCCTCAGAACTTACAGCAAATCTTGATTGTAAAAAGTTCAATTTTGATTTTGAAAGCCTTGCACTTAAGGCAATGATTCACCCTTTTCCCACCATTACAGTCTTAGAGTGAAGGAAGAATGGAAGAGCCATGAGCTCAAAAATATATCATGCTTAAACTACATGTATGTAAAGCAGGCACTGAGGAGTTCTTACTCAAACAAAGGCAGAAGGCTTCCCATTATTTTTGCAAACATTTGTGTTCTTTCTTTGACCGCAGCTGCAACCTTCTCTTTCCAAAATGTGTCACTTATCGGCTTGGGCTGTGACCTCTAATCACAGAGTGACCTTTGAACTCATGAGCCTGGCGCTGGGATATTCCCATTTGGTTGGTTTGGTATTGACTCAGAGGTTATTGGTTCAGCTAATTGCTATTTGCATAGCTTTATTAGTATCCCAGCACTGCCTCTGTGACATTTCAATCTCTTTTTTTTCCCTTTTCTCTCTGCCTCTGTCTCCCTGGCTCCGTCTTGTTCCTTGCATTCTGGGGAGAGGAATTAGACAGTGTTTGGTGTATGATT
>VVHJ01004131.1:23939-35453 GCA_015107715.1 Tylochromis polylepis | reverse complement strand
TGTGCGGCATCAATATCGAGCATTGGAGCTGACTGTACAAACAGGAAACCGACGTTAACTCACGCACACGCGACTCAAACACAGCACAGGGACGCAAAATGACAACTAAAAAAAAACCACACAAAAAAGAAGCCAAAAGTGAAAACAGGAACCGAGGCTTACAGAAATGAACTACAATGGAGGGATTGCAGGATGGTGTTTAGCAATTTTGTGGAAGTGCAACATGTTTCTTGCTTTAAGCACGACTCCTTACAATTGTGAAAGGCGTTTGTTGCACTGTTGGACTCCGCAGAACATTTTGTGAGGTGGTGTTTTGGGTTTTTGTTTTCTGTTTAGACTTGCTAAGACATGCACTGAAAGCTGCTCGTCTGAATCATGACATCAGGCAGCGTTGTCATTTTTTTTTTTAAGACTGCGGAAACTTGGGAGCGCACTTTGAAAAGAGCGCTTGAAACGGATACACGCAATAGCTTTTAGCTCGGTGGCAAACGTTGACAGTTTGAAAGCTGTGTAAAAGGCGTCGTTACTCACCAAACATCGACAACATGCGGGCGGCTGAGCTGGACGAGGATGCATCAGTCAGTTGTGCGGCGAGTCCGGGCAGTACCGAGCATTTCGCCGCCTTTCAGCTTCAATTCTCCGGACTGAGCTGCTACAGCGGCGAGGGCGACGCTGGGAGGTCGCTTTTTCTCGGGGTGAAAGCACTAGACGTCTTAAAAAGTTAGCCCTGGGCTGGAAGAGCAACAGTGTAAATGCGTTGCACAGAGACCGACGTGGCAAACCCGCACCGCCTCTGCGCGTGTCGTCATCAGCGCGCGACTAAAACAAGCTCACTGCACAGTCGCAGTTTGATTTAAAATAAAAAAGAGCTGATCTGGAATCAGTGCATCATTTTATTCATCTTAGTGACTATCTCAATGCTGCACTTCACTCATGTACTTTGCATGCATTTTACTGCCCATGGTGTTGTTTGTAGCGACAAACTATTCAGCTTTGCCCCTATGCCCACAGAGTCTCCTACTACCCTACAAAGAAAAGAATAGATCTTTACTGTCACTGTTACAAGAACAATGAAAAACAGTTTGGCATCTCTCCATTAGCAGTATGTAGATTTGTACATTGTTTAAATGCTACAGCTTGCCTGAGTATTGTTTCTGACCATGTTCATTCTTTTATGACCACACAGTGCCCATCTTCTGATGGTAGTGGCAGCTTCTGGTGAAGTTCAAATCATCTAAAAACTAGTTTACTCAACATGAAAATGAGTTATCTGTACTACTCCACAGTCAAAAGATCTCAGTTCAGTAGAGTACCTGTGATATGTGGTGGAACAAAAGAGTCGCATCATAGATGTGCAGCTAACAAATCTGCAGCAACTGTGTAACGCTTTCATGTCAATATGGAGCAAAATCTCAGAGAAATATTTCCAGCACCTTGCTGAATATATGCTATGAAGAATTAAGTCAGCTCTGAAGTCACAAGGTGATCCAACCCATTACTAGCCAGATATAACCAGTAAAGTGGCTGGTGAGTGTACAGCGAGAGCTTCAAGTGACAAACAATATTTGAGAAACCACTGTGTGGCTGCATTAGGGCATGCTGCTGAAACAGCGATAATGATACAGCATTCAGAAGTGCTGTTTGTGTTTGCCTCATTAACGGAAGCAAGTATAATTGCTGTCTGGTTTCTCAGTTCAGCTCCATCATATGCACTTTCAACAAGAACAGTGTAAACAGGAAGTAAAAACAAACCAAAAAACTCATGCACTTTTAAGTCTGAAGAAAATATATATTATTTTACATTTAATCGTGTTCTGTCCTTCTAACCTAATTAGCTGTTCCTCCAGTTGTTTCTTTTTAGTGCGAGTTACTTTCAGTCATTTGTTGCCCCAGTCCCAACACTTCTGAGATGCACTGCTGCCATCAAATTGAGAATGAGCTAATGTTTTCCATGAAATGGTGAAATGTCCTAGTTTAAACATGTCACGTTTTCTATGTTCTATTACGAATAAAATAAAACTTTTCAAAATAAAAGATTTGCAAATTGTTACATTCTGGTTTTTATTTACATTTTACACAGCGTCCCAATTTTTTGGGAAGTAGGTTTGTACAATGCCTTCGCAGAAAACAATTTTATTAAAAAACAAAACAAAACAAAAAAAGCACCATTTAACAGAAAAAGAAAAAAAACACTGAAGACGACATTAAGACATAAATTTAAAAAAAAAATCTATATTAAAGCGTGAAAACAAAACAACTAGTTTACTTTGCCAGCATGCAAAAAACCATAAAACCAAAAAAACCAAAACTATATTCTCCTGCAACACCTTGACCTTTACATAAACTGTCCTGACATTAGCTTTAATTTACATCATATTTTTGCTTTATTTTCTTGGGCTTTTCATGCTATAACGTCCTGTGAATTCATTCATTTATAATATTTATGGCTTTCTTGACTGAGTGCTGCTGCGCCTTATAGGAATGGGAAAGTTCATTCAAAACTGAGCAAATTTAGGAGTTGTACTGTGAATTGTTTTGGGGTTTTTTTTGTTTTTTGAGTGTATAGTTGATGTCTGATAATGTATATCTTTTGGATATATACTTTAATATGGCTTATGTATTTTAGAATATATTTAGACGTGCAAATAGTCCAACAGACAAAATACTATGGCTGTCAAGAAAACACAGTAGCAGTTTAAACTGCAATAAACAAGGTTTGCTTTTGATAAAATATGACAACCTGCTTTGATGATTTTGCTCTACATGTGGCACATCGCAGATATTTGAAGCCCTTACTGACACAACATGTGCGACTATCGAGTTGCTCAAAAGGTCAAACAGGAAGAAGAGCAACTCACAGGTGTGTTGTACCCCAGATGTCACAGATTTATTGAAGTACTGTGAATAGACAAAGTGACCGTACAGTAAAAAAGAAAAAAAAATAGCTTGTAACAACAATGAATGAATCAAAAAGGTTCATCACTCCATTGACTGTGTGACTAATTTACTCCTAGATACAAGTTATGTACACATGCAGGAAAAAAAAAATTGTTTTCTGACCATAGCTAAGTAATGTACGCATTTTCTTTTAAAATACAGCAAATGCAAAAGACACTAAAGAAATTATGGAGATTTTGTGATTTAATAAAAGCATAAAATCTAAAGCATTTACAATTCCTTTCCTATTGATGTGGCTTTAGACTCCAAATTATAATGTAACAAAAACTAGAATCTGTTTACTCGCCCTGAGAGACTTTTCTTTTGCACCTTGTAATGTTTCATGACTTTATCCCATATAAGAATTAACTACCAAATAAATAGAGCTTCAGCAGTCTGAGAAAGTGAATATTTTCTTTAGACCAACAAACCAGCAGAGGGGAGTATCACCCCAATTTGTTCTTAAGTCACAATCATTGTTTGGTTTTATTTAATTCAATTTATTTAATTCAAATTCAATTCCTTCTCTCATGAGCCATTTGACCTCTACCCACCTGCAAGAGGGGGTATTATGACAAATATCTGGATTTTTCAATCTCAGATTTATGAGTCCTTCATCAGATGTACAGAGTTAGTCATTTCATCATTTCAGATTTAAAAAATAAAATATATATGGGCCTACAAAGGGTTTACCGGAGCCAGACAACAGGCTAGTGAGTTGGCTTGCTCTCTGAAACAGAGGTCACAGTGTGTTTCTCAGATGAGGGTGTCAGATGACGATGCTGTTGCCACTGCGAGAAGCCTTGTCCTGAGAGAGACATACTAACTTTAGATTCACTGCACTAGCAACAGGTTTTATTTTTAATAGTGACTGCATGTTTGAGAAATGTGTGATACAATTGCATTGGTGTACCTGGAAGTTTGCAAACTAAAGCAAAGTATTCCTTACATAGTAATCATTTCTTCGTGCTCCTGGTTTCTGTCCAGGCTCGTATTCCGTGTAGCTGGGAGGTTTATCGGACCAACCTCCACCTCCTCTCCTCGCACCTCCCACCGCACCTCTTCTGTTGCTTCCCTCATCTGAGCTCCAGGACCCTCCCCTCGAGTGTCGTGATGCTGGGGGAGAGTAATTTCCTCTGGACCTGCTGTCAAACAAGTCATCCCTGGAACGGGATCGAGGGCGATCCATGCCTTCTCGTGGCCGGCTGTGACCCCGCCCATCCAGTGACTCCTCGCTGTAGCTCCGGGGAATACCTCTAGATCTGGTAGGTGATGGGTAACGTCTGCCCGCTCCCGCTCGCTCGTCGCGACGAGTGTAACCACTGCGGCTGCTCTCGCTGGAACTCGGTGGCCGAGTTTTGGGCGCAGGAGGTGGAACTCTGCCTAACTGCGATTCCCTTATTGGTGGAAGGGTAATGACGCGACGCTCTACTGGGCCATCGTCGAGGGCAGAGATCATGCTGGGGGGGCCTGGTGAAAATGGGACATTGACAGGCATGTGCTGGGCAGGAGGCGCATACTGCTGGGCAAGAGGCGCATATTGCTGGGCATGAGGTGGGGGGGGTGGCTGGGACTGAAAGAAAAGAGAGATAAAAAGAAATTATAATATATATATATAAAAAACACAGACTTATCATCATTAAGTCAATATAATAAGGCTCGGAAGTGAAGTGCACCACTACATGGAATTTCAGGTTTAGCAAAGCAGGGGAAAAAAAAAAGAAGTTCCACCATTTTAGTAATTTTAGTGTCTTGAGGAAACTAAAATTACGAGGTTGAGGACACCAACTCAGTTGTGATCTTCTAAAGTGTAACATTTAATTTTCCAACACCACGCTGTGATTAATGAGTTGTGTCAAGTGTAGACGTCTTTAACTAGATGCATTCTTGACATAAAAAGTGTAAGATGTGTTTAACACTATAAGCAAAGAGCTCTCTTGTCCCTGTGGATTTGATGTGCCTGTCTGAAACGGTCACACTTTAATTCTCTGGTGATATCAGTCAGACAAAATGTCATACAAAGTAGTCCCAACTGACTTGTGTTAGCTAAAAACAACCAACCAACTAACCACAACAACAACAAAAAACTGAAATTCAATTCCAGATACAGAAAGCAAAAGTATTCAAACAAGCGGAACGCCCATGACGTAGTAGGCCATGAAGCTTAGGAGTCATTACAATTCACAGATTACTGCCCATGAACCAACAAATGGGACCTTTGCTTCAAGCACATTTTGGGTAGAGGGCAACTATATCAGGGTTGGGCAATTAATTTTCCCCAAGGGGCCACATGAGTAACTGGGACTGCTGTGGAGGAATGCACCAATAAGCAATATAATTCTGCTCAATATTAATTCTCTGCCCTCATAAGCTTATTGGTGCCGCTTGGGGAAAATTAACTGCCCACCCCTGCATTAGATGATCATCACGTGTAGGCTTTAGAAATTGAAACTGACCTCTAGAAGATGGTAGCAGAGAAGTTTCAGATGTTCACAAAAATAAAGAATAGATTTTAAATGTGGTTTTGTTTACATTAAAACACGTTTTGAGAACATACCTGTAGAAGAGGACTGGTCACGTCCAACCCCCTCACTTGATTCTCCAGGTAGTTGAGCATGTGATTGTTATTGGCTGGTGTGCGGTTACCTTGGACACTGGGAGGGGGCATGCTGTAAGCTGAAGACTGAGGAGGAGGGAGAGGCATCGTCTTTAAAGGGATGCTGTTCCCTGAAACAGATCCTGAAGACAAAAAAAGAAAAGAAAAAAAAAGCATTTAGAAAAATCAGGAAGCAGCAAATGAAAAGCAATAAAAGTCTGTCACTTTCATATGTTCCGGTTAATGTGTGTTTTTACCAGCGTAGAGCATCGGGTTCATCTGGGTGGAGGCTTGGCTCAGTGGTGCATATATTGGTTGCCCTCCTAACCAAGGAGTCATGGCCTTCTGAGCCTGCTTCATCATACGATGCTGCATCACAGCTAAAAGATGAGAACAACACAATTTCTAATATGTACAGATTCAGTGAGGTTATCTCAAAGTATATGGGCTTTTTATCTGCAGCATGATAAGGTCACATGTTTGAGTTCACTAAGGCTATTAGCATTAGGTACTTTCAAACACAAATGAAGGCCTGCAGAAAGGATCTGTTAATGACCAAACTGAGTGGAGCAATGGAAACTGCAATCAAACTGTCACTAGATATACAGGCAATGAAATATTCTTCCTTCATATGATCTGCTGGGTTTTTTTTCCCCCCACTTCCTCAACTCCCAAGCTGCCTTATTCCTTGACTTCTGTTGTTGAAGCACCCTTAAATGAAAGCTTCTACCTTTCTCAGGACAGCAGCACTTCTCTGGGCAGCAGGGACAGCGGACATAACAGCAGCATATCTGAGGGCAGCACTGGCAGCAGCAGATGCATAAGAGCAGGATGAGAAGGAGGCCACCGATGATGATGAGCAACACAGTTAACCAGTCTGTAGGAAGACGAAGAAAAAGGGAGACGCTCTGTGATCTGTGTCTTAAGAAGCAGACTAGGTGTTTGTGTATGTTATGGCATTAATAACATTAACAGAAGCTGCAGTGCACGCAGTTATGTGTGTTTAATCGTATACATTCATATTCTCTTTCTTACTGTAGACAATGAGTTTGACTTCTTTGTAAGAGATCCCACTGGTGTCCCCAGCAGCATTAACGCTGCAGACGTACACCCCGTTGTCCCACCACATCACCTCACTGATCACCAAGTCTGCCTCTGTCCAGACAAACAAACATACATCATTAAGTTTAATTCAACTTCCTCTGCTGTGCCCTATTTTCAGAAGCTCAAAGAGCTGGACAGCATTCATCAATTCACTTCCATTCTAACAAATTAAAAGGCCATCAGGATAACAATCTTTTATTTCTGCAAAAAATGTTCACATAATGAAAATGAAGGAAGAACAAAAAAAAAAAAAAAAAAAAAAAAAAAAAAAAAAAAATAAAAAAAAAAAAAAAAAAAAAAAAAAAAAAAAAAAAAAAAAAAAAAAAGGTTCTCACAGTTATTTTATCAAAACTACCAATTCATATTCTATCAAGGAGCTATTTAAAAGATTTATACAGGCAAGACCACAGATGAGGTGCTTCAGCTCAAAAATCACATTTAGGCTCAACTTGGTGTGAACTCACGGTTCTGGATGGTAATCTTTCGTTCCTGGTACTCTGTTCCCAGTATAGGCTGGTTGTTTCCTTTTTTCTGGAGCACGGTGCGTATTGTCCTTTCACGGTCTGGACAGTCGTTTGACGGATCTTGTCCTAACTGTAGTTGAGCCTGGTATGCTGCAAAACCAGATGTAAAAGTTTAATAATGCAAAGACAGACAACGCATTACTGGCTGTTCAGGATAAAACTAGTGGTTCACAAAAGAAAAGATTATTAGGTACAACCCATAAATGATCATAGATTAAATTATTATTCTTGTTTTGGGCAGAAGACGGGTTGCAGCTTTGGGAATAGCAATGTTGGTTAGTCAACCATTTATGTCAGTGTATCTCACAGAGCTGCCAGACCAGCTTTTATATTATTACTTTAAACTATAGCACACGCACACACTCCAGTGCAGCAAGTTTTACTCTCATGAGAAATGTGTGCAGTAGGAAGAACCATGCCAACTGAGGTGAGAGTAAAAAAAAAAATAAAATAAAGAACTGATTGGAAAAAATAAGAATTAGATAAAAGGAATACAGAGGGTAGAAATCCAAAGAAATGTATATGCATTTAAATCTACATGTAGAATTTCCATGTCTGTCACCAATGTGGGGAGTTTTTTGGTACTTTTATATAAAAGTTTTTTACATTAAAACAAAACAGTGAACTACTGTATAGGACTCAGTATATACACACAGAGGTCTGGAGAGCATTCATTATGGCCACCTTCTTTATTCCCACTCTGTGACTTGAAGCTGAAAATAGTATTTTATGCCCTTTTTCCTTTATTCACTTTCCCCCCACTCTTCACCACTGTTCATAATTGGCATGGAGGCAGTTTCAAGCTGATTTATTGAAATATAGCCACGCTTTAGCTGCCTGCGCCATTTCACGTCAACAGCACAGTTCAGGGAGAATGCAAATGCAGCAGCCTCTCTGTGACATTAAACAACTTGCTCTCAAGTGTACTACTTTTGTACCTGTGGTGTAATACTGCAGCACGGGGTCCATGCAGTAGGACTTGAAAGTCCATGTGAGAAGAACGTCTTGGAGGTTTGCAGAGGTGGAGTAGTCACAGCGGAGGGTCACTTTGGCAAACATAAACGTGCTGATCTGTGTGTAGGGAATGTTCACCTGAACGCACACTGACACTGCAGAAAGACACAACAGACAGAGAGTTATCCATATATAGTAGTATACAATGATGCATTAGGTTACATTATTTATCAGCAGAAGTCCAGGAAGAAGAGTAATGGAAAGGAGACAATGAGTGAGAGCTACTGTGAGCCAAGGAGTTAATATCAAAGTAGCAGAACCAGAAAAACAGGTGGCACAGACAAAGACACAGGAAGTGGCCTACTGTGAAACTACCAAACAAACATTGAAAAGGTGGAATGAAACCCGATGAGTTCATCTAAGTGTGGGCATATCGCAGTAGCTGTTTCTAGAGTGGAAATAAAGAAAATAGTTGGTTTAAGTTTAAAGAGTGAATCATTAGTCAGGGTCCCAGTATCTCTAAAGTGACCCAAATATTAATAAAGTGAAATCAGTATTCTCCAAGAGAAAAATGTTTAAATCGGTTATAACGACGAGTAACACATAGTTTGCATAACCAAATATGAAACAAGATGGTCATGTTTGATTGCTTCATATAAACACCTGTGTCATGTGACCGATACTTACGCTTTGGTTCAAATTTTATCGTTTTTTTTAAAACATTTAATTGATTAACTGGTTTAGTCCGCTTGTTTTTACACAAACATGAAGCTAACATGTAAAGAAATGGAAATTACCTTTCAGAAGCGACAGCAGTAAGACCGCGACAGGAAGTCTCTGCATGATTACCAAACGCTACCAACGCTAATAAAAAAAAAAACAACCCTTCGGCTCCGAATAAAAACAGAGAAGCGACAGTGACAAGATAAAAAAATAATAATAATTAAAATAAAAAAACTACTAAAAAACACAAAACACAAGTTTCTATCTTCACTTTGGCCTAACCAAAACTACTCATTGTTTCCGGCTGAGCGTGCCACTGAAGGGTAGCCGCTGATCTAAGAGACTGAGCTCGTCTCTGGCCCCACCCCGAAACAGGTGAGCTTTCCTGTGACGCAGACAGGTGTAAAGCAGCGGGATGCCACGATCATTTACAAGCGCATAAACAGATACTACACGTAATATCTCACTGGTCTTATCTGATTTTCTCTGGCTGTAGGAGTATTTTGTTTGTATGGCACTGTGACACGAAGAAAAGTCTGATCCCCGAGATCTTAAACAGGTCTAAATTCTACTGGTTGCTAAAAATTGAATCCCTGGAATCCTTTATTTGAAAGAAAGAAGTCAAAGTCTTATATTTCAATTCAAAATGGAAGAATATTGTTCTGAAGAGGGGAAATCGAGTTTATAGTATCTTCGCCAACAGCAAAGCGTGCCAGTTTATGAAAAAACAGCCCAAAGATGGTGTTCTTATATTAAAATGTTTTCTAGGTGAATTAAAATTGAATTAAAACTAAATTTAATCAAAAATAAAAATTTAATTATAAATATTTTTTAAAGTTTGTTTTTAAGTGTTCTGAAGTTTAGATTCAATCTTTTGACAAAGCTGGCCTTGACAAAGGACCTTGACTAATCAAAGTCTTCTAAGTCTTTCATAATAACAACAGTAATAATAACTGCATTTGTACATCACTTTTAATCCAGCTCAGACACACAATTTGCTCAATAATTTTCTAAATCTCGAAAATAAAAGGGATCCTATACAGATAGCAATGAAGTATCTGTGATTTACTGAAAACAAATTACACTCATAACCACACACACATCCAACCTGGTCTTTGGCATGTTCATATTCAAGTGTACTGACCAACCCAACTGACGTCTCTGTGCTTGTGTAAAACTATTATAGCTTAACTGTTCTGAATGATCAACATCATAATTTCTTCAAATGATGAAGAAATGTTGGAATCCAACTTCCAAGTGAAAACAGGTCTAATTAACCAAGTAAGTGAAACTGGAACAATCCACTGGGTTCATGAGTTGTGCACCGACATGTTTATTAGTAGGAGTCAGGGACTAAATAAGTGTCATTATTTCCAAGTTACAAGTTAACTTATCAGATTAAGATCTCGTAAGAAGCTAAATGAATGTCGTAATGACTTAACTCATTATGTGTGTATGTGTGTGTACTACAAGTGTTTGTTGTGCGTTTGTAGTCAGATGGATCTTTAATGTAAAGCTGGTGAGTTCTGGCACGTGCCTGCCAGTTTTATGCCCCACCTTATTATTTAATCCTGACAGTACATAAATATACAGTAAACGCAAAGCAAACCCAACTATAGTTCACAAAGTAACTAACTACCTGCTGATTGCAGTTCATGTTCATCAGTGTTTGCTGAATTCATTTTTGAAGTTCAGTCAGCAAATTAAACTTTAAAGCAGTATGCACTATATATATATGTGTGTGTGTGTGTGTGTGTGTGTGTGTGTGTACACACACACGTTACAGTACTTATTTCATCTCTGGTTAATTCATTCAAACCATAAACACACAAATGAACTTATAGTAATAACAATACTTAAACAGATCCAGCACACAAATGATTTCATAAGACAGATTGTTCACATTTCTTTACGTGTGGGCTTTTTGCTCTTGTGTCTTCCCTGATCGTTGTTACGCCTTTGTGAGGGAGGCTGATATTGTTTCACTATGTCCGACTGGTCCTCGAAGAACTGCTTGACCTAAAGAAGAGACAGTGGGGAGGGGTGTGTTACAATCTTCATTTTAATGTTTCACTGTCAGCTGCTCACCGTCTCTGCTCTGTGAAGGTACACACCTGCTCCAGCTGTTTCTCAGTGTCATTCACATCCACACCTTCCTCTCCTCCTACCTGGCCACCGGTCATTTCACAGAGGTTTAGGGTTGCCATCTTAATCTGTCCCAGGTTCAGTGTTTTCTTTGCAGCTGTTTCCTGAATATGATTCCATTTCTTCTCCTGTATGAACACAGGACAACCAGAGTTTGTTCAGAAGACGCCAACATCTCAGGCTGTCTTAGCTCTGAAGCTGGGATTTTGACCCAGGATTATGTGTCATACCCATATTAGACCTTCAGAGCGAGTTTTCTCCAGCTCGGTCTGGAGCTGAGACAGCTCGTTGTTCCTCTGCAGCAACAGCAGGTTGTGCTGTTGCTGCAGTGTCAGCAGTGCTTTTCTCTGCTCGTCAATCTGCTCCTGTGCCTTACTCTCCCTCTCAGAGAGCTGGAATCTGAAGCGGAGGAGACTCTCTAAATGATCAGTGAGCGTGGCCACATCTTGAAACTGTAACACAATTACACTCTCATTAAGGGTGTAACCTCAAAAGCAAATCACCATCTCCTCAAACATGTTAGAGTTTGCC
>VVHJ01004131.1:10545-23919 GCA_015107715.1 Tylochromis polylepis | reverse complement strand
TGAAACGAAACCCCTGCTACCATCAGCAGTTGTTGAAAAATATTACAACCCCAATGCCAAAAAAGATGGGACGCTGTGTAAAATGCAAATACAAACTGAATGCAACGACTTGCAAATCCCTTAAATCCATATTTTGTTCACAATAGAACACAGAAAACACGTCATGTAAATTTGACTGTTTCATGGAAAATATTAGCTTATACTGAATTTGACGGTAGCCACACCTCACAAAAATGTTGGAAATGGGGCAGCGGCAGCGATTTCAGGATAATGTTTGTCAAGGCTTTGACTATATGATGGTCTACAGAACATATCAACAAAAGATTCAGCAACTAGAGAGAAATCTCTGTGTGTAAGGGACACAGCTGAAAATCATTATTTGGTGCCTGTGATCTGTTCCAACAGCGTGACTTTGTAGTAGAAGAGTCTGAGTGCTTAACCGGCCTGCCTGCTCAATGACCGAGGCCTGCTGAGCAACTAAAATCCTACATCAGACATGAATGAGACAACATTCCTCTCCCAAAACTTGAGGAAATGCTCTCCTCACTTCCCAGACATTCACTGATTGTTGTTAAAAGACAAGATGCTACACACTGGAAAATATGGCTCTGCCCAAACTGCTTTGCCATGTATTCATGCCATCATATTCAAACTGAGCTGATATTTTTTATGAGACAGGCAAATATCTCACTTTAACCATATATGTTAAATATAGGCATTAAAGCATCAGATGATTTAATAATAATAATTTTCGTATTCAAAACGTACAGTACCTTAGTTATTTTGAGCAGCTGCTCCATGAGATCTCTGTACACAGAGTGCCTCTTCACCTGATGCTCGAGCTCCTGTTTCTCCTCAGTCAGTTCGGCGCACTGCTCCTTCAGCCTCCCTATCTGTGCCTCTTTTTGAAGCACCATTTTTCTCTCTCGCTCTGCTTTCTTGATTACTCGATTAGCTTCTTCATCCTAGAAGCAGACTGAGGGCCTTATTTTGTTGTTCCTCCCATAACATTCATAACATGTGATGTGATCTCCTGTCGTACCTTGTGATACACATCGAAGCTTAAATGCAGCTCCTGTATTTCCTTCATCTTCTTGTGCAACTCCTCTTCACGCTGTTGCAAACTCTCCAACACCTACATAAACCCAAATAATAGGATAAAAAAATAGATTATGCCAAGAGTTTTATGAGACTTTTGCTACAAGCAGGTAAGCATGTAGCAGTACTGGGCTGTAACTAAGTGTATTTACTCAAGTACAGTTTAGAGATACTTGCAAATCTTAATTCTTATGCTGTCCTACTCTTCTACTTCCCTCTGAAATTATGAGCACGGGTAACAAAATAAAGATATTTGTATATCAAGTGCTTATAAAATTAGTTGCTGTACATTAAGGTGCACTGCTCAAAACAATTAAGAGAAACATTTGATCATCACAGTAAAACACAAAGTCAGCTAAACTTAAGGGATCTCAATCTGTCCAGTTAGGAAGCATAAACCAATGTGAATCAATTTCACCTGCTTTAGCGCAAATGAAAGTGACAACAGGTACACTGGAGAGGCCCAAATAAGACATCCCTCCATAAAGAGAATGGTTTTGCATGCCTCCCTCATAGAGTCTGATTCTGATAGTTCAGAAACATGCACGAGTAGCTCACTGGAGGTCATTTTGTAGGGCTTTAGCAGTGCTCCTCCTGTTCTTACTTGCCCAAAAGTGCAGATGCTGGTGCCCCTGCTGGGTTGATGCCCTTCTACAGCCCTCTGGTATGGCCCATCTCCTATTATCTCTACTACTTAGACTGTGCTGGGAGGAACAACAGGCTTTCTTGTGAGGGCACATACAGCTCCTTCAAGATGTGCAATCATGGAGGAGCTGCTCTACCAGTGCAACCTGAATGGGCTGAAGGAACCATCTCATGCTACTAGTAGTGACAAGGACACTAGCAAAAACTAAATGCATAGACAAATCTGTCATAGATAAGGAGAAAGCAATGGTCTGTGACCACCACCTGCAAACTGCATAGAAGTTTAAATTCATTAGTGTTGTACTGCAATGAATGATCCCCTAATTCTTTTAAAGATTATGGCATTTATACAAATAGTTCCTGATATATCATGGAATAAAGTCATGCACGTTTACAGCAAATAGATAGTTTATTGTTAACAACACTGAATGATGGGACAGCAATGCCACTGCCTCTAAATGGCAGATAATTGGCTGTTTAGATAATTGTTTAAAAATGAACAGATGCTCCTAATAAAGTGCTCTTAATTCATTTGATCAAACGTAAATACATTTGTTCGTTTTTAAGCTAAGAAATACTTAAACATTCAGTATTGTTAGAGTGCGCTGGTAAAGTTCACGCTACCCTTCAGACTTATCGTTCAGCTATCGCGAGAAGTGACTGCCTCACGTCTCGAGAAATAATTCCGCACCTGTTTGCTTTCCTCGTACTTAGCTCTGAGCTCTTCCTCACCTCGCTGTAACACCTGTAGTTCTAAGAGGACACAGCTACTGTCGCGTCCCGCTGCTGTCCACATCCTGTTCACACACAAGCAGCGGCAGAAAGTTAGCAGCACTGAGCGCTCAGATTGATGTTGGCTGGCCTTCACTCGCTCGGACGGGAAGAACAGCACACAAACTCACCGTGAAGCCGGCTCCTCAGGCGTTAGCTGCGAGAACATGACTTTATATCTGTTGTTTGTTGTTTTTTTTTTCAAATTTCAACCAGACGAAAGCGTACAGTCTCCAAGTTTTACTCTTCTTCCTGCTGAAGACTACGTTCAAAACTTTCTAACAACGCGAGCCTCTGCAGCGTTTCTATGGCAACAGTACCGGGAACCTTTAAAGGCGCAATCTTAGGTCTCGGTGGCAGTGGCTAATATTGGTGCGGCCCAAAATGTCATGGCATCTGGCTGAAGCAAGAGAGTAACCCTGAATCAGTGCTGTCAGCCGAGACTCGTAGAAAACTGTCCGGTTATAAACTAAAAGCACGGGCCGTCAGCCTAAGCAGGTTTTATGTGATATTGTGCGTCATTATTGTGTTTTCTGTTTCAAATCTTCATAAACATTTGACTATATACATATGAATGCCACTAGGGTCGCAGGGCTAACACAGAGAGGCAATCACTCATCCTCACACCTATGGGCAATTTAAAATCTCCAGCTAACCCAGTGGTTCCCAAACCTTTTTTGCTAAAAAAAATGCCTCTCTGTGCAAAATGGGTTTAAAAACATAAACAACTGTGGGATACTGTTTGTCCGTGATTTGGACAGCCCAGCGCGTGCTCCCGACGCAGGGGAAGCAAATTCTGATGGGGATACCTACCTTGGCACCGCCGATGTGCAGGTGAAGACAAAGGCAAGATATGCTTCATCATATTTTCTAGTCTTTGGTTTGGAAGCATATTTGGCGATGCTTCATCTTCTGCTTGGCGTTTGTGTGGGAGCCCCGTCAGAAACCTGTCCATTGTGCTAGCAGTGTCCAAGCATTGTTTTTTTTTTTATTCATACCGCGCGCCCCCTGCAATGACTCTGCGCCCCCCACTTTAGGAACTATTGAGTTAACCTAACCCCACTAACTGCATGTGTTTGGACTCTGGGAGGAGGCTGGAGTGAACCCACAGAGAGAATGGGGAGAAAAAAAGTGTTTTCCAATTCCTTTAATTCACCAAAGACTGTTTTGCCCATGAGCACAAGCATTCTGCACCTCCATCTGCCAAGAGCCACTCTGTGTGTTTCCTGCTTGCTCAAGGCTGAGGCCTGTGCTTGTGCTGAGGCTCTCAAGCATGAAGACAGCACACTCACTTAAGGATGACTGCACCATTATTGTGCATTTCATTTTATATCATGCAAATGGAAAGCTGCAATCATTTACACATATTTGTGATTAAATTGTTGACTAAATAACACAAATGTTACTGACTAAACAGGTAGATTTTTAGGTGTTTACCACCAATTCAAGCTATGTGTGCAGTTTAATCAGATTTAACTGACAGTAACCAAACAGTCTACTGATTGCCATCAGATTTTTGACCAGAGACCAGAAACACTTGGTAGTTAATGACTTCCATCCACACCAAACCTTTAAGATCCGTTGTGGCGTATGTTGATGTCATATTCCTCTGCAGCCATGCTTCCTTATAGATGAGAGTTGCTCAACAGCATTCCTGACATTTCTCAAGCTGTGAGTGGTCACTGGTTTATCTGAACCCTCCCATCACAAGCATGCAGTGAAGGAGCTCACATAAACTTACAGAATAAGAGCTCAGAAAGTGAATTATTTCCTCCCTATTAATATCTTAAAAAGTAATTACAAACTGTATCCAAATCTTTCACGTGGGTGAAAGTAGCAACAGTAAAGTAAAAGTGCTACATCAAGGCCATTCTTGGGGGAAAGTATTAAGTCTTTATCAGAAAAAACTAGACATAAAGGGGAACCTTTTATTCTTTGACCCAGAGTAGCTCTACTGTTCAGTTCTTATTTATTCATAGAGAACTTTTATGCAGAAAGCCATCACAGTGTTATGGGAAAATTATGGTTCAGTGGTGGCAGTCCGTGGGCAGAAAGTCAAACTGCATCAAAAATATGTGGTACAACCAGTCAGTGGGCTAATCTTGCTTGTACTGTTGTTGGTCAGCCACCCGTGGTGAAGAGCGAAGTTATACAACAAGTGAAAAGTGTCTACTGCTTGTACCCTTCATGTTCTATTTTTTTTGGTCTTTGATGGTCTTTTTGTGCTTCATCTAGATTGAGCGATGTGCAGCTGGCATTTTGGAGGACTTCACGGAAACACATTCCTCTCTGTAGGGAAATACTAACGCAAATGGACACAAGCGTGAGAGCACAAACTAAGCATAAGTCAACCTGTTTTGGGTCTCCAAGGCTACCCCTCCTTAAAAGCTCCCTCTATTTTGACTGGCTGCCTCTCTTCTGCTAAACCCTCCGTCTGGGGGTGTGGCCAGAAAACAGAAATCGCAACAACCTGACGTCAGCTTGGCACAATAAAACAAACAAACAAACAAAAAATAGAAAGAAAAAGCTTCTAATTAAAGTATTTCTTATGCAGGATTTTAAATTTTGATGATGTGTAAGAAAATAAATGGCTATTATTGGTTTGTTTATACAGACATGTCTTTAGATGGACAGCATTTTATAATCTCAACGTTCTAGTTAATGTTTAAAATATTTATCCACAAAAGTCAGTAGAAACTACAATTACACAGTAGATGCAGTAAAGTCTGTACACCGATGCAACAGAAATACTAAGCAGCATGAAATAGAAACACCCTCATTCCACTGATATCTCTGCAGTTTAAAACAAGCCTTCTGAACTTTAAATAAACCCTGGAGTTTTATCTTGCCAACTTTATTTTGCTGAGACGCTGCGAAGTCAAACACTGCTGGCCTTAATGTTTGCCACCCTGCAAGTAGGCGATTTAGCGACCTACTGTCTGCAATTGTTGTAACAAATGTGGTATGTCGGCAACAAATGGAGGATAGCTGCGGCTTAGCTGGAAGAACCAATATGTGAGCGTCGAGCCAGCTGTGTAGTCAAGACAGGCAGTCTGTGATTAAAACAATGAACAAAGACATGAGTCATACGCAATCACACATTGTCTCCTTAACAGAAAAATAAAGAGTCATCTCTCTCGCTCCCACTAACTCCCGCACACAGAGTTGTCTGTACCAAACACAAGAGAAAACAAAGGGAAAATTTTTCACCAACCATTAAAAAAGAATTACTCTTGTCTAATAACAGGTGTCACCAACACGGGGGCGATGAATTACTGGACAGGGTATTATTAGAACAAAATATTTGATACGACTCTTCCAGTAAGCAGCAAGCTTAGTGTGTTGCTGCTGATAACACAGAGTTGGTTTAACTGCTCACTCGACAGTGATAAGCAACAGCTGAATTACGGAGATGGCAATACAGACTTCATCTTATTATTATCATCAAATTTTAAACACAAACACACCAAGTGCATAAATAGTCCCGTACAAAAGTATAGTACAAAAATCTTTCAAAGGCAAGTGGCAGTTCAATACCTTTAAATGTTTACAGAAAATACAAAATATAACTTTAAGTTATAAATCGTAACATATTTTTAATAGAGGAGAGAAAGCTCCACAAAGTAATGTTACTGTGCCATAATAATCTTGACCTATGATTAAATCTATAACACTAATGTGGGGTGATTTTCAACCCACCTGAAGAATAAAAGGGAATTTCCAATGGAATTCATATAGTGGAAAAAGTTTATAGTCACCTGGGGGGTCACTAACGATTCCCTAATTTTAGAGTTTTTTATAGGATCCCCATGATACTGTTTTTCCTCGGTTTTTTATGAGATGCTGTATAGGGGTAAATAAAAGAATAGTACTTCAATTTGTCATGTACATTAAAATATTTTGATGGGAAGCATGTTTTATCGTGTATATTAAATCAGGTAAATATATACCCAACATTAGTGATAGTGTTACAAAACCGCACATTAGTGTTCTGGAGTTAACTGCATCATCAATGCTGCAACAAATGTGGGTCATATTTGGGTCAGAGGTCAGTATAGGCAAAGTTAGTCCACACCTTCATTACTTCAGTGCTGCATCAGTGCAGCTTTATGTGTTATGACTGATTTTCAAAACCATATCCTATTTCTCACCATCAAAATATACTTTTGCTGTTTGGGAACAGATTATTAGGCCTCTTCGGGCTTCTCCTTTTTTTCAGGGTGTTTCCTTCACACAGTGATGAAAAATCTCCATCTTTTTGATACAATTAGAATTTTTTTTTTTATCCAGACTTAACAGCTATTTTAGAACGTTTAAAAATGCATAGATTTCTGCCAAATTAGATTGTATACAGACAGCTCACATTTGTAACCACCTACGAAAGGCCCATTCTGAGGTATCCTGTTGCTCTAAACATTTAATAATAGACATTAGAAACTAAATCAATTCAGACTTTTCTAGCTCATACATGTTACTACATGGAATTAAACCTTATATTGTAAACCTCATTTGTATAAGTGACTATATCAGTCAAAGTTACCACAAGAAGTTACCATTTGTTTGGAGTTGTGTTTTTACCCAAACAAGGAATTTATGTTAGATATTCTCCTCGTGTAGCTCTGCTTTGTTCTCCTCTGACTTCTGAGAGAGCACCTCCTCTATGTGCACTATCTAATCACTAACTGTGCCTCTAAGCGATTTGGTGCTAAACAGTGTGTTTATCTCAGTTCTGATGAGAGGGAAGCTAAAGTGTTTATAGAATTTGTTACTCAGCATCACTTTTGCATTCGATTTACTATTGGGCAACTTGTTGACGGTCCTTAATTGTTTGTTTTGTATTGTTTCAGATTGCTGGTGCCGTGTCACGTTGTTAGCATTGTCTTATTTCTCGTATTTTTATCTTTATTTTAAATAGAAAAAGCTTTATCTCCTTTGGTCATTTTAGTTGTATTCAGATGATGGATCCACATTAACTGTTGAGCTCTGACACATAAACACTGTTGTTTCATTAATGTCCACCGTCCCATAAAAAAAATAAGCATAAACATTTGGTAATACTGATAACTGTTGCACAAGCTTTCTGACTAAGGTGCCTTAGTCCCTGAATATACTACTGAATGACACAGAAGGTGACACAGCTGTCCTTTACAGTAACGGTGTTGTCATACACCGTCTATTTTACAGCGGTTCTTTTTTCATTCATGTAACTCATCAGATGGAAATGAATGCAGGCATTGTGCTGAAAGTGTAATGTAAATCTCTCTGCTTCAATTGTTGGGAGACCAACAGCGCACTGCTTGCAGGAACGGTCCAGGTCATACTCCCTGCACGCATTAGCTCAGTCTTTGTCCATATAACATACAGCCAGTGACTTCACCATGACATCACAAGCAGAACAGCTGAGTAAAAATCTCGGGTGCCTCTGCTGTCCTCGTCTTCACTCATCAGTACTGATTCAGCTCTCCCACAGTCTCCTGTCCTTGACGTTATCTTAATGAATCCAAGCTCGTCATCTTTTATCAGCTGACAAGCAGTTCCTGTAGCGCATCAAGGCTGCACGACGCTTTCAGTCTGTACTGAAGACTTAAGCCCATCAGACGATAAGGGAATCTCGGCTGAGGAGAGTGCTCTGATGAGGATAAAAAAAAAGTGTAAATGATCAAAGCAATACAGCACATCTTGAACAGTGTGAGGCGGTAGAGAGAGTGGACATTAGCCAAACGTGGTTATTATGGTGAAGCGGAACCTGGGACAAAGTGCCTTCAACTCTTTTGTAAGATCACGTGAAGATTTGTTTCAAGACCTTACTTGAGGTCAAAACACAGGCTCTTCTTAATCGATGTGTTTAGTAGAAGAAGTCTTTGACACTATATAACATTTTGACCCAGGTTTGTCAGTAAGGAGACAACCAGTTATTATTGTTATAGTGGAGTTGGAGATAGAACAGAGTCTTCTACCTAGTTTTCATTCTGGTAGCATCTGAACCTGACCTGTCAAAGGTACAACAACAACACTTACTACAGGCCTACAAACCTTTTTTCAACTCTTCCCCAGCCAGCTCCCCAAAGAAGATATTTTAATATGAGGCATTTTCTATTATAAAACACATCAGCTTTTCTGTATAATCCAGCTGGAGCTTTCTTCAAGTTCAGGAAGTCATGAAAACTTTGAGGCCTAAAAGGCTGCAAGTCCACATTAGCAATTTTTGCATATTTTAGACACTGTTGGCTTTTTTAGAGGTGCAGCGATTGACCGCCCAGGGACCGGAGTCAGACAATATGTCTCATTACAAGACTTTCAGTTTTGTGCAAATGCAACGCGCGCACAGCAGCGTGAACAAATAGTTACTCGCACATTCACAGCCACACTTCGCTAGCATGGGGTTGTGGCTATTAGCGAGTTCTACACTGTGAGCGAAGACACAAAGTTCCCCAAAGTAAACCATGGGGACAGCCACCACGAAAACATTTGTAACAACAAACCGAATGAGAAACCTTCACTTTCACCAAGCTGAAAATGTTAAAGATGCTAACCAAAGATAAGCAGCTAAAGCTAAAGCTATCCAGAAGGAGCATTTTTAATCTTTTAAAGGTGTTTTGAATGTTAAGTGAAACCTACCCAGACTTACTGTGCAGATGTCTACAGAATGAAGCTCTGCTTAGCTCTGCCCATTTTTTTGGAAACTGAAAAGAACTTTAACCTAATCTGTAATACCAGAATCATCAATTATTTCTTTATTTATAGAATGAAGTGGCTGCTGTGTTCGACTGCCCTTGTTAACTTTGTCCTCAAACTGTTGTACAGGATCCTCAAGCACCCTGGTTTAGCTCATGAGCTCCTTGACAGTTTTGTGGGGTCCTAGCCAAGTACACTTTATTGGAAACAACGGGGAAATACAGCACTGGGTGTTCAGTGCTTTGAAGTTAGCCTAGTCTTATCATTTTTCTTGTATCTTCATTAATTACACACCAGTACCTAGAAAATATATTGAATATACTCTATACTGTAAATCCTTAAATTTGCATACAATCCCAGTAATTCACGATGTTACTCACCACTTTCCTGGACTTGTTTCTGGGATCCTCTCTGTGACTTGCTAAGGAATGAACGGGCGGCTGAGGGGAGGGAATGTTTCCTGGAGACGCCCTGTCAGTTCTAACTCGCTCTGTCTCCATGTGAGGAGGCAGCAAATCTGCGTCAGGCCTGTTACTAGGCGAGCGACTGTAGTGCCGACTGGATTCCCCGCTGCTCTTTTTCAGGCTGCTCTTCGAGGGTGTGTCTGAATCTTCATCACCCCGGGCCCCAGTCTTCCCCTGGGTAACCCCTCGCAACTTAGCTTTACGCTCCAGCAGGCTGTTGAGGAAGGTGGCATCATAGTCCTTCTCTTGAGAAGAAGTTGAAGGTGGACCTGCTGTGGGAGGAGGTGGGACAGTGCGCTCCCTGTCTGATGTGTCCCTCCTCTTTTTGGGTGAAGGTAGTGGGCTGATGTCATGCCTGTTTTTCTTGATCCGCCTGGGTTGCTCTTCGCAGTCGCTGTTGTCCTCAACTTCGTTTTCATTACTGTGATAATGCTGAGGTGGGGCATCTCGGTGAGAAGGGTATCGGCTGTACTCCAGACGCTCCATCTCATACTCTCGCTGTTCTTCGTCCCTCCTCTCTGCCCCTCTGCCTCCTCGCTGCTTGTAACAAGCAGCAAACTCCTCCAGCTCATCCAGTGAGCCGGTTCGCCCTGCAGTTCGGTACGTTTTTCTGTGAAGATGTTCTGAGCGAGGGTTCCACCTGGAAAATATGACATGAGTTAAGTGCATGCTTGTATCTCTGTATAAGGCATTCAGTGTATTCAGACAGTCCTCCACCTGCTGTGGTTTTCCTCATTGTTGTGATTTTGTTGTCGCTGATTCCGGCCGGGCCTGCGCGACTGAGATGAAGATGGAGGGTCATCGCTGTATCGTCGCGGAGGAAGAGGCTCGTCCCGAACGTGGCGGGGCTCTGAGTCAGGGTTATCACAATAATGGTGGGGAGACGGGGGATTATCCCGGTAACTCTGTGGTTCCGGACTGCGGTTTTCACGGTAGCGCTGAGGTTCAGGCTGAGTGTCGTGATCGGGAATGGCTGGCAGAGCTTTCTTCTGGATGTTTCGATATGTTTGACGGAAGCCGCTTTCTCCCTCGTGGAGGGAGCTCAGTTCAGACAGGGCACAGGCTAGATAGGACAAAATTAATTAATTAATCAAATAAGTAATACCTCCCAAAAACTGAATTAAGACAGCCCTTCTCCCAGAACAAGACCCTGCAGATGAAGAACATCAAGGTTTTAAAGAAGTTGGGCAAAGTGTGAACTGAGAGTCATTAAAAAAAAAACACACACTTTCAGGGAAGTAGGCATGCAAACCTGCAACTAGATCACATCCAAACTACAGGAAATTCAGAAGGCAGATTGGCTGAGTGCAGAGTCATGCCAAGAGAAGAGAAAACAAATAAAAGACACTACCAAAGCTGCAGATAGCATCAGAACACTTTAGTGGTAGAGTAAAGCCACAGAGTAGGTTTATGAAGCTTACACTGGTGGCTGGTGGACCTGGCAGGGTTGAAGTGAGCCAGCTGCTTCTCTACATACTGCAGCACCCTGAGAGAATCCTGAGGTGAAGGCACACGGTAGGGAACCCCTACAGCGTGCATGGGCACTGCAGATACACACTTGAGTCATCAGCAAAAGGAACTTGGATGTGTGTTTTATTAGTTTGAGGACCATACTGGCATTTTTCTACTTTACCATAAAAAGAAAAATAAATCACAAATAGTTTATCACATGCGCATTCTGGCCCATTATATTCTTTTACTTTTTTTCTTGCTCAAATGACAAAAAAATCTAGTTAACACATGGCCTAATTTAAATACCAACATCAATTTACAATGTTTACATGTTAAAGGTAAAAATAAAAGGAATTCAAACAGAATCACATTACATTTAAAATATGTTATCTGTATACCTGATGGAAGGACAGCATTTACATATAGAATAAAGATTATTTTAAAGAGAAAAGGAGTATTTAAAAAGTATACAAAGAAAAACTGACATGAGTGCTGATTAATTTTAAAAACAAAACTAAAACCCAAAAACATCTAAAACTTTTATTATTTGAATGAATTTCAAGCATCTTGTTGAAGAACTCTAATGGAAAATTAGCCAGCTGGCTAACTCTGGCATATTCAGAGAAATACCGAATGCGAGTTGTCCTTTCAAAGGAAATAAAATGAAATGAAATCAGGTAATCAGGAGCAAGTCCCCACCTGCTGTGAGTAGGGTCCCATCTGAGCCGGGGACTGAAGATATCTTGTCCACCAGAGAGGGAGGAGCAATGGGGACCATGGTTGGGACACCAGAGACGAAATATGGTTGGTAGGGAGGTGTCTGAGGTGAGGAAGTGATTGTCTTTATACCTTTTCCTGCCTCGTACACTTTAAAAAAGCAAAAAAACAAAACAAAACATAATCTCATTCAGACGTGTCAGTTTTCCGAGTACAAACATGTGCATCTCTGAGTGTATGTTCATACTCACAGTGCCTGGGGCAGCAGCACGTGTCTGGGCAGCACCAGCAGCTGACGTAGCAGCAGCAGGAGTGAGGACAACACTGACACCAACAAACTCCAATCAAGAGCAGGAATAACACACTGCCAAGTGCCACTGCCACCACAAACACCCACTCTGCAAGCACACACAGCACAAAATCCTGCACATAAATAAATACATATGTCCTACTCAGCACACTGATACAGGAACAGGTTCATTTGATCATTCTGGAGTCATGCTGTATTCTGAGAATGCCACGTGAAAAATAATGAGTAAAAACAAAAAAAAACAAACAAAAAAAACCTAAAAAAAAAGAAAAGAAAAATAAAGTACTGTAAAACTGTTTGAGCACTCTGCTCATGAACACAATGACCCCAAAATGTAATGCTGAGAGAAACTGAAGGCTGAAAGCCTGCTGAAAACCTTTAATATCAGCAGCAACTGTTATTCCTCATCAGTCTTTATATAATCTCTAAAGCAGAGGTGTCAAACCTAAAGCCCAGGGGCTAAAATTGGCCCAGCACAGACTCCAAACTGGCCCCAGTGCATGACTTTGGAAGATGTGAAGGAGGGCATACATTTTGGACTTTTAAGTGTATTTTCTTAAGTTTTACAGCTTGTGTGTGTGTGTGTGTGTGTGTGTGTGTGTCTGTTTGTGTGTATGGCCTGGTTTAATTCTACCATTTTTTTTCATGTGATGTACTTCCAGTCGAAGCAGGAAATAGGAAAAGTGAACTGGAACGCACTGGGACATCACACAGGAACAAAAGGCTGGAAAGCTGGAAGTTTATGTCCCCTCGTAGATTTTCTTGCACTTGTTTATTCGTTTTGGGGGTTTTTTCGAATAAGACAATTGGGAACAAATGACATCTTAGTTACAGGAAAAAGGAATGATTGTGCACATTGTTATTAAGTACCACAGTTTTGGAGAGAAGGATAAAGTGATTACAAAAGATAACCTACATGTATCTGTCTGGGGGAGGGAGAGCAAAGGAAAGGGAAGGCGAGGGCAGATAAGGAAGTTTTTAACAATATAAAACTAAAGATGTTCTCTGTCATACACACAAACTAAAGGACACCAAAAGCAAACACACACTCATGAACAGGAAACCTGTTTTTGCTACAGGAAGGAAAAGGACAGTTTATGTTGCCCTGTAAGATACTGAACACTTGGCTGTTACAACCAAATTGCTTGTTATGTGATATCGTTTGCAACCGTAATGACTCCTTAACACACACACACACACACACACACACACACACACACACACACACACACACACACACAC
>VVHJ01004131.1:0-10525 GCA_015107715.1 Tylochromis polylepis | reverse complement strand
CCTGTGGGAGTCATCGTGGACAGCAAGTCATGCTGGGAGTTACTTCTATACAATCTGCACATTTATACGTATCAAAAGAATTTGATGCATCATAAAGCCCCCCCCTCATTCAGATTACTGTGTTTTTGACGGGATATTATCCAAATGGTTTGGGAATACTTGCTGACCACAACCACAAATAACTTTAATGACTATAATAGCCGTTTTCCAGAGCAGCTCATCTTAGTGGGAGCAACAACCGGCTCATTATTTGATGGGTGTGGATGAGTCTGCTGAGTTAAAAGCTGTCCTGAACTCGGCTCATTTCAAAGCAGGTGAATCACCAACACTTGTCGTATTATTAAATGTTGTGGGTGAAGAACAAGTTAGACAGTGTTACAGGCAGTATTAGCACAGGAACCACTGAATGTGGTGCAAAAACGTAACATTTTTAATTCTTACACCCATCTACATAGTTCCTATATTCATAGTCTGAGCAGAAAGTAGTGTTAGTATGAATGACAGAAAGCAGGTAAAGGGGGGAAATGCATTAGGCCCCTACCTGGCATTATCTTCAAATCAAAGTCTGGCAGGAGGTCTTCAGGAACACCTGAGAAACCTAGAGAGAGAGAGCACAGTGGACGAGAGGAGAGGAGATTGAAGAAGAGAGAGGAGAAGCAATGGAGTTGATATAAACTGGAATGACTGATTTGAAGAAAGTTATTGCAGCAGCGGCATGCATGCATTAAAAGTGATTTAAGGAAAAGACAGAGCAAAATACGAAGAAGGAATGAAAAAGAAAACTAGCATGCATGAGAGGACATTGTGGTTTTTCTCTAGAACAGGGGTGTCAAACATACACCAAAGTAACAAAGATAGACAATTAAATGATAAAAAAAGAGCTACCAGAACTTAAACTATGTAATTTTACACATTTATTTCTTCTTTCATTTACTACACCAGCATTTATTTATTATGCAGAAAAACTAAGATGAACTATTAAAATTAATAGACTATTAATAAAAATCTCAGGGATTAAATGTGTTGTTAAACATCTTGACACTGACAGAAAGTTTTACTGATCTGGCACACTTAAGATCAAAGTGAGCTGTATGTGGCCCTCGATGTACAGTATGTGGGCCCTGCTCTAGAAAGTCTCCATATCTGTCATGGTCCTGAGTCTGGTGACTCAGTGTTTATGTTTTTATTAATATTTTTTGTTTTGGTTAAAATCTTGTATCTTATTCTTTCTAATATCTTTTGGTGTTTTCTAGTTCTTTTGGTTTTGCCGCTATGCCTCCCCTGAGTTTTACGCCCCTTGTCTAGTTTCCTGTGTCTCCCCAGTCAGCCGTGTCCCCTTGTCAAGTCCGCGTCTCTGTGCCTGTCTCCTGTTTTACTTTGATAGTCCTGTGTTCAGTGTTTTGCTTCCCCCCATCTCATTATGTCTGATTAGTCCCAGCTGTGTTTCCACCTGTTCCCCATCCTCTTCTTATCCTACCTGTGTATTTTAGCCCTCAGTCTTCCTGTGCTTGTTGTTGCGTTGTTAACCTTCATGTGGCCTCTCTGCTGTGTGTTTTCCGTCATGCTTCCTAGTTCGTTATTCCCAGTTTAGTTTCTTAGGTTTTTGGTTTTGAGTTTCATGTTTCTAGTTTTTGTTTTTGGCTTAGTTTTGTATTTGTATGGAGTTGGTTCCCAGCAATAAAGCTGCCGCTTTGAGTTTAATTTTCCATCTGAGAGTCCTGTATTTGGGTCCTCCTTCTGCCTGCCACACAGCCGAACCTTGACAATATCAAATCAACTGATTAGAAGATGGATTGTCTGACTGCTGATAAAAAAGAAAACAGACTGGCGTTTGAATGAGTCTCATGAAGATAAAATAATAAATAGACAGAAGCTTTGAGTAACATTATAGTTAAAGCTGTAAGCACTGCAAGTAAAAATATTTCTCAGGTCCAGGGTCAGTGAACAAACTTAAGAGAAACATTGTGCTCTAAAACTATTTATTTGTCCTTTTCTCTCTGTTGGCTGGTCAGTGAGATCAGAACTTTGCTTTTATAGAAGCTGGCAAAATTTACTAGAGAAAGTTAAAGTGTAACATCACATAGCTTTTATCTTCAAGAACTATAAATATCTTAATTCATAGTGCTGAAAGATGCTCCTGAAATACTGAAGTATTTTCTAAAATGCCAAACTATTCCAATTATTCAGGCCAACCAAATGGTGAAGACTGACTGCTGAGGTTGCTGCTACAGCAAAAAACACTAAAAATGTCAGCTAAAATCAGAAATCCAGATGGCTCTTCTTTTACTGATTCCTATCTATACAGTTATTTTTCTTATGTTTTTTTTTTAAAAACATTTTGGAAACAATCTGCCTATTAAGCAAAAGTGTTCTTCCATGTACTTGATAATTACATTAATCCCAGGCCAGCTTTATTAGCACTGTTTATTGGGGTGAAATAAAGACACATGCTAGATGCCTAGCTGCACAATTTTACATTTAATTTAATTTAATTTTTTCCACTAAAATGGCAGTGTGCTTGGTGATGAATGTTAAGGCTGAGGTGTTGGCTTAATATTACATACAGAGTTTGTACCTTTTGTCCTGTCTTCCTCCCCTCACTCCAAACCAGTCACGGCAGATGACTGCCCCAGCCTGAGCCTGGTTCCACTGGAGGTTTCTTCCTGTTAAAAGGGTGTTTTTCTTTCCCACTATTGCCAAGTACTTGCTCATAGGGGGGGTCAAGAGTTGGGTTTCTCTTTGTATTATTGTAGGGACCTTACAATGTAAAGCGCCTTGTGGCATCTACTGTTGCAATCTGGCGCTATATAAATAGAATAGAATTGAACTGAATAGATTTTAGGCCATACTTTTAGTTTAGGGTTAGACTGATTAAAGTCATATCAAAATAAAAAATAAATCAAATCCTAATGTTCCTGGTATTTTACTAGTTGCGTTTTTAAATTTCTCAAATGTTCTTTAACACATCATTAAAGAAGTCACAAAAAAAAAGTCTGAATAAAACATTTTAGATGAGGGGAACTGTGTCACAAGCTGGTGCAGAAATGTGTGTGAATGTGTTTGGTTTGGGTGCACAAGTGAAAGAGCCAGCATATGAGTGTGTGATATGAACAAACACTAGTATTTTGCTGTTGAGTGTGTGTCATTCTGGCAAAGAGAAGAAAGGACTGGTAAGTATTAAAAAGAAGAGGCTGGAAAGGGTGCAAGCTGGACAATCTTGGCCTTACTCTAGCTGACAGCGCACATACCTTATTTAATATCTCTCTAGGAGGTTATACATGCTCTTTGCTGGATTTGAAAACAGAAAAAACCTATTAAGATTATTGCATTAAAAAATGATGTGTCGACATTTATATTGCTTTGCTTCAGACCCCTGTAATTTTGTTTTTTATCTGCTGCTATGTCTTCTGTGTTTCTCATGCTGTTGAAGGATAGCACTTGTCCAATTTCTACTAAATCCTGAATTTTCCCGAAGGCTGGCGATAAACCAAGGTTTTCTTTCAAATATGCAGGGATTGCATGCTTGACCCTACATGCGATCCTGATGGGTGGTGTTTAACACTGCCATATATACAACTCCTTCAGAGATTAACTGTATGGGGAAAGTGAGACTATATGTTGGGGCTGTTTTCACACATTAAGTCCAGACAATATTGATCCCTTCCTTCCTGTAGGCTTAGGCTCAGGGTTAAATCAAACTTGTCTAAACAGTTTCAAGATATCAGTCTATCACACTAACATGTATCTAGAATTTTCCATTAATATGTATAAAGTAGATACAATAAAATAGATAAAATCTTTGAGTTTTGGGCCAACAAACAGGTACAAAATGATCAATAATACTCCGTCATAAATCTGCACTGTGAATTTCTTAGATGCTATTTTTGGAAATATCTGAATAGACTATACTGTAACTGGAAACAAGACTTTCCCCAACCCTCTCAGTTGCCTATTATAGTTTATGGACTGATTTCTTTTTTAAGGATGGAGGTCGGATTTTCTGCAAAAATCCAACCATGTGACACTTATGCTTTATCTCAAGTGCCTCACCTCGATCCTTCTCTGCTACTCTGAGCTGACAGCAGTTTTAAAAATTGAGCTCACGAATCAGTGAAGTGGTTAACACACACTAAAACACAAATTCCTCATAAAAAATTACAAAAGAAGTACTGGCATGGCTTCAGGTAGTGTATTGCCAGCAACAACGTTAGTGAGCAAGCCGGCTGCAGGTATCACTGAATTTATCTGTGTTAGCAGGTAAGCCAAAGAAAAAAGCCTGTATTATCTAATGAAACCTGTCTGGTCAAATTTTATCTGAAGGGGGAAAACTACAAATATCAACACGATATTTGATTAATCAAATATGTTAGCTAATGTTAGCTAACACGTCCTTGCCCAGTAATAACCTCTGGAACTGCAAAATGAAACCAATGTCAAAGTCCCAAAAAGAGTCCACATGAGAAATTTGGACTGGAAGAGCTAGACCAAGAGAAGGAAGTCTAGTTGACCCAGAAAAGCAGCAGAAAATTGTTGAATGGATGAGTTTGAGAAATACTTTACACATACAAAATTATTTTCTCTATGTGCATTTTGTTTTGCATCATAAGCACATCATTTCTGACTGTAAATTTAAAACCAAACTGCAGGATTCTTCTTTTTATTAACCACTGAGCTCTCAAAGGCCCACATCAGTGGAGTGTCTCACATGGCATCACCCTCCATCTATTGTCTATCACTGTGCTCTACCATCCCTCCTCCACATCATTAAATCTTCCCTGTCTTCTTTGCTGTGAACCCATTTGCTCAAAAGACAAAAGACCCCCTCATCCATTCACTGTGGCCTCAACTGTTGTTATGGAAACACAAGAAGCGCTTCACATACCATATTAGCTACACTAAAACCAGAAAATATAACATTTTGGCACCATGGTGGATTTAGGGTCTATCACATCAGGGTGAAAACTCATGCGGCACAGTTATGGAACCTGTAACTCACTCTGTCTAGAGTAAACTGTAAAAGCTTACCGTTCAGCACCTGTGCTGAAGATTTGGTATAAGTGTGTGAGAGAGAGACTGTGTCTTTTTGTGCATACACATAAGTCTTTGAGTGCCAGCCTAACAAAAGTTCAGCCTCAGAGTGTTTTAAGGCACCAAGAGCTACATAGCCTCTCAACAGTTTCTGTGGTAACATGTAAGTGAACAAAGACAAGTACACTGTTACTGTAACACAACACACTACTGATACATTCACAATGCACACATGCATGCACACACACAAAGTGACTCTGAAGGACTTAGTTTTCAAGTCTAACATTGTACAAACATCTGTGAAATCATTGACTGATTTACAAGCTACATATATTTGCAGGTCACTTCAATAATGATGACATTTCTAAGCTTTGACTGTGAGTAAGTTCTTATCCTTCATTTAAAAATGAAATTCTTTATGTCATGTAAATTACAAGCAACTTACCAAGAACCAGAAGCTCCACAGATCCTTCATTCTGTCCCTCCAGATCATCAGATATGACCACTTTGCAGATGTATACTCCACTGTCTCCCCACTGGACCTCGCCTATCCTCAGGTCGGCCTCTGAATGGGGGGGGTGTTAAAAAACAAAAACAAGTGTCTTATAATTTTTGGCACTTTGGCATCAGAAATAGACCAAAAAAAACCTGTCTTTCAAAAGCATGTGAATGATGCATGATTGGAATTATTACCCTGAATAAATCTTCCTTGTTTGCTTGCATTTCTACAAAGTTGAAAGACTCAGATACAAAGTATTACATGCATTATACTGGCAAACATCTCACTGAATACCACAAGCATTAATTAGGCTAACAGCCATTGTGGAAAAGCTTTCAATAAGATCTCAAAGCCTGGCAGCAGGTTTGTTTCCATTCGGCCACTTAATTGTCCCTTAGTGAAGTGGCCACTGATGTTGGGCAATAAGGCCGGTCTCACAGTCTGCGTACCAAAGTAGTTCAGGGATATGTGTAGGCTAGTTAGGTTTTTCAGTATATTGTGTATGCGCTCAGGATAATGCATGAAGTTATCTGATTGCCAGTTTTTATGATTCCATGACTGTGAAAGAAAAATATCATTTAGTGTATTTGAAAATCCACACACATTAAACTGAAAAGCAAAATACAGTTAAGATTTAGAGTTAAAGGTCCAAGCTAATCATTCCCTACATATAAACACTGGCCACTTTTTTTGTAGAGCTGTTAAACGTCTTGTTAACAAAACTAAGAAATCAGCCAATAACATGGCAGCAACTCAGTGCATTTAGATATGTAGACATCCCCATCACAGTGGCGAAGAAAGGTGATTTAATGTCTAGATGCATGCTCAATCATCCAGGTAAGGAAATCCCCCAAAACTTGATTCTGTTCATCTGGACGTAACGTTTTCAGTGGGAGAAACTTTTCGCCACTCATCCAAGTCCAAGTGACGAAACGTTTCTCCCACTGAAAACGCTATGTCCAGATGAACAGAATCAACTTTTTTGGGAAAGGTGATTTAAGTGACTCTGAATGTTGCATGGCTGTTGGTGCCAGATGGGCTGGTCTGACTATTTCAGAAACTGCTGATGTCCTGTCATTTTCCCACACATTCATCTCTAGCATTTACAGAAAATGGTTTGAAAAAGAGAAAATATCCAGTGAGCAGCAGCTCACTGGATATGGATAGCAAAAATGCTTTGTTGATGTCAGAGAACACTTTGAACCTTGAAGCAGATGGACTACAGCAGCAGAAGACCACACCAGGCACCACTCTTGTCACTAATGACAGAAAACTAAGGCTGTCATCTGCATGGGCTCACCAAAACTGAACAGATTGGAAAAACATTGGCTGTTATCAATTTCTCGTGCCACATTCAGATGGTAGAGTCACAGTTTGGCATAAACAACACGGAAGCATGGCTCCATCCTGCCTTGCATCAACAGTACAGGTTGGTGGTAATGTTATAATGGTATGGGGGTGTTTTCTTGGCGCACATTGGGCCCCTTAGTACCAACTGAGCATTATTTAATCCCCACAGCTAACCTGAGTATTGCTGCTGACCATTTATGACCACAACGTACCCATCGTCTGATGGCTGCTTCCAGCAGGATGATGTACCATGTCAAAAAGCTCAAATAACCTCAAACTGGTTTCTTAAACATGACAATGGCCTCCACAGTCACCAGATCTCAATTTGGTGGAATGAGAGATGTTTCCAAAAACTTCTAATGCTTCAATCTATGCCACAAAGAATTAAAGCAACTCTGTAGGCAGAGTGGGTCCAACCCAGCACAGAAAGGTGTACCTAATAAAAAAGACCAGTGATTGTATGTTACATATAGAAATGTAGTGATAAAAGTAACATGCCATTGTCACAGCTGAGGAAAATCATGGAGCTTATAGCTAGAACACCATATGGGAGGGTGGGTTTGGTATAAGATGTAATAAGATGTAAAGAGTGAGAGCCATGTGCATAAATATGCCTAGCTTGCAGACTTTGCGCCATTCGGCTCAAGAGTCAAACACACAAGACAATGCTGGTCCAGTGATTCTATTGTGAGGAGGTTGACATATAAATACAGACAGGAAATAGGTTGTATAATTTGCTTCCTTTTCCTGCTAACTGAGGAAGGGGAGGAGAGACAAGCTGCCACCAGTCTGGAATACAACCTACTTTTACTACTTAATACTACTTTTTTTATTTAAAGCTTCCCTTTTAAAGCTACATCTCCTTTTGTTTTCCTTTCATTCTTGCTGTCTTTAGAGTATGTTATATTATCCTTTAAACTGTGTGCGTACCATGTACGTCATGTAATTAACAGAACACCCCCTACCCGGTGCATGCTGGCACAGACTCCGACCTCCCTGGGACCGTGAATAGGATTACATGGGAATGGATGACTGGGCGTCTCCAAAGGCAACAAGGTTGAAATTTTTCACTTTTTTTTTATTTTGTCCATTTATAACACTGACCTGTTTCATGATAGGAGGTGGAGTGGGGACAGAAAGAGGCAAGAAGAAAATAAGAAAATAGGAACTCAAAGAAGCCTTACACTGAGAGAAGTGACTGTTGGTAGGGTGGGATGTCCAGTGATCAAGAGAGTGAAACTAAAAGCGGGACATTGAGGTACATCAGAGGGAGGAGTAAGAGGTCAGGGTGAATAAGTAGACAGCGTGAAAACCATTTCTTTTGTCTGCAGTCCTGGCTGGTGAAGAGAAGGCCAATTCTTCAAAAAGCTCCACAAATCTGAGGCTGGCACACAAGACTACTTCTCTGTATTCAACAAGAACACACAGATACAGGCACGCACAACTACACACATGTATTCATGTATACTACATGTCTGCCAACTGCTGCTGTAATCCTGTATACACAGTGTTCAGATTTTTATATACATCTTTTAAATTTTTTACGTCTCTGTTTATCTCTGAAAAGATGGTCTTGATTTTAACTGTTAATGACACAATGACTGCTGTTACCATTTCTGACGATAGGTTGACATTGCTGGGGCAGAAATGCCACTTGGGCAATGAATTTTGATTATCTTGTGTGTCAGCATGCAAATAAGTAGCACAGGAATAAGCAAAAAACACAGAAAGCTCAGAAAGCAAATTGTACTTCACAGTAAATATCCTGCCTAGAGCCTGCAAAAGTTAACACAGCTGATGTGGAGCTTTTTGGGAAGCAAACAGGCCATTTGAACTATTCTGCAACAAACAAGGTGAAGAAGTATTCACGCTCAGAACAGCTGAAAGTGTTAGAAAGTATGTAGATTTTAGCAACAGGTTAATAGACTGCACATGTTGCAACATCCGACTTGTTCCCTTTGGATATTTAGGTATTAAGGAATCTAGGAGAAAGGTGAGCCGGTGCCCAAGCTATGGGTTTCATGAACCTTGCCAGGCTTGGCAAAACAAGAAAAAAGAACATAAGACTGGATCAATGCACTGAGGGAAATCTGTGATGCTAAAAATATTGTTCAGACATCATATGTCCACATTATTTTACCTTAGCAGCCCTTGCCAATTGCAAGCAGGTGTGTTGTAATTCATTTTGTAATGCTGGTGAGCTCAAATTCAGCCTGTTATGCCACAGACAAGTGCTGCCGCGTGACCTGCATGTATGTTAGAAATAAAACAACCAGAGCTAGTGCCACAGATGTCTTACTGTTGATGATGGAGATGTCTCTGTTCTTGTAGTACTCTGACAATGTGATCGAGGAACCAGAGATGGAAGCCACAGTTCGGACGGTCCGACTGTTGTCAGAGCAGTCGAGGTAGCTGGCTGTCATCCTCTTCTCGTACCCTCCGTTGACTCCTCCCGTTCCGCTTGTCAGCCCTCCCCCACCCAGGGCTCCGCTCAAGTTGTCGGGAAAGCTAAATGAATCCCTGGTGCGGTCACGACAGTACGACTTGTAGACCCACTGCACCACGGCGGTCTGGTAGGACGCGGTGGTGTACTGGCACGGCAGAACCACTGACTGGAACAGCACAGCATACTTCTTCTCGTCTCTCACAATCACCTGGACACCGGAGCAGGATGGAGGGAAAACACCTGCGGGAGAAGATAATGAAGAAGGCTCAGTAAAGTGTGAGAGATGTTCTTCAAAATAATCCAGTGATAGCTCTCTGCAGAGCAGCTCCCGGTTTGAATTCAGAAGGAAGACACTCTCTCTACTTTTAGATTAGACTCAAGCCTTTCTTTTGTGATAAAGCTTACAGTTAGGGCTGAATCAGGTGGCCCTAAACCCTCCCATAGTTATGTTGCTATAGGGTCAAAGTACTGTGGGAATTTACATGAGACCACTGAGCACTTCTTCTCCACTCACCTTGTTTCACTCCCCCAGTGTTTATATGCTGCTGAAGCATGTTATTACAATGTTATTACATTGTCCAGTTTACTCTCTTTCCCCTCATCCACCAGCCAGTCACGGCAAATGGAACCCTGAGCCTGGCTCTGCTGGAGGATTCTTCCTGTTAAAAGAGAGTTTTTCCTCCTCACCATTGCAAAATGTTTGCTCATGTTTGTTGGGTTTTTTCTTCTCCAGAATACTCTAAGGTCTATATCTCACAGCATAAAGCACTTTGAGATGACTATTGCTGTGATTCGTTGCCATATAAATAAACCTGAAATGAACTGAACCGAATTGACCTACGGGTGCTTACTTTGCAAACAGATCAGTAAGAAAAGGGGTTTCAGAGTGTGAGACTTTGAAAAGGTCGGGCTTGAACAAACTCAACACAGAACTGTGAGCCAAACCAGGTTTCAGTAATAATGGGGAATGTGGAACGAGAGGGATTTTAGGAATACCACAGCAGACAGCAACACAATGATTCAGATGCTGAGTCGAGGTCTAAAGAGGCACCTGCTCCTGTTTGCACAGTTTAAAAATATCTGAAAAACATGCTAGCAGAGGATGGTGAATGACGTCATCTAGATATACCAGCAGACTTAAAAGAATTCCTAAGAATTTCTTTCCTCCTTTAGCTGTAATGAAATGAAGCAGCGTGCGTTTT